>KN884780.1:48632-84555 GCA_000934455.1 Apostichopus parvimensis
TAGGGTCATTGCTGTCAACAAGAAAGGAGAAGGTGAACCAAGTCAGCCCACTAGTCCTATCAAGGCAGCCTTCCCATTCAGTAAGTGACATCAAATCACAGATTGAAGAGGAAAGAATCAGGCGCGTAGCCAAGGGGGGGGGCGAAGGGGGCAGTTGCCCCCCCCTTGAGCACATTTTTAAAAATTTTTTTTAATGTTTTCATGATATCGCTAGTAATTTCAAAAGAGAAAATGCTAAGATGCAACTTACAAGGCCTGGGAATTGCCATTTCCAGCGATCTGGGAGGCATTTTCAGCAAAAATTGTCTTGTACGCTTCGCGCCAACCATGGTGGCGCTACGCTTAGATAGTTTGCAATGCCGTATCTACGGCTCTGATAGTTTGCCTACATTTTCGCCCCTCCCTTGGCAAATTCCTGGGTATGCGCCTGGAAAGAATTAGTCAAATCTTGCTTCATATGTAGAAAATTAAGGAAAGTATTGATTTTAAGATGTTTGGATTAAACGTAAGGCATTACATGGAAAGGAATTCACAGAATAAGGATGAATTTGGTCAAAGGTGACTACATAAAACTACTAACTTAATCAGTGGAAGCAAAATTGGAAAACAACTTTAATCAAATCTTGTTTTCTTTCCATGAAAGGTACTATTGTCACAATAAAAAATCAAACTGTTTTTGCTAACTAAAACAGGTGACATGTTAAGTAAATAATAATCCTGTCATAATACTAGATGACTACATTTCTGAAAAATATCACTGTTTGTGTCCAAACTGTTCGGTCATTTTATTATTGAAGTTTTATTTCATAAAGTATGTCACTTTGATTTAAGGTTTGCTGAAACATGTTTACAAGATTTTACTTTCGATCATCTACCTGAGATGAGATGAAAGGGAAGTGTGTGCAAAACAAAGACAATTGATTATCTTTGAGAAATAATTCAAAGATTTTAACAAACTAATTTGCTCATTCTTTCAGGTCCTCCCGGTGCTCCCCAGAGTCCAGTGGTAGAGGAAATCACTGAGAAGCAAGCTACTCTTAGCTGGTCTCCACCATTGTCGGACGGAGGGGCGAAGATCACAGAATATGTCATCCAAAAGAAAGATCGATTCAGTCCGAGATTCACAGATGCAGGAGAAGTCCCTGGTGATGAGACTAGTTTCATCGTCAAAGGTCTGCAGGAAGGAGATGAGTATGAATTCAGGATTGTACCCAAGAATAAAGCGGGAGAAGGGAAGCCGAGTGCACCTGTAAATGCTAAGGCAGTTGCACCTTTCGGTAAGTGAATTTGATATTATTCATCTTCTTCAGAAGTATTCTAACACCTTCATGTGTGTATTACACACTTGCAAAGTAATATACATTTTACCACAAATGGAAAAGTATGGGAAGCCAAACATATAAATGACAAAACATGTAAATGTGATTTCCATACACATTTCATTTCATTTATTTGTTCTTCCACAACAATAATTGCCACAACAAGAATGTATATAAACGTTTACTCGATAAAATTAATTTATTGTTCTAGTTGTAATGAAGTTACTAAAAAAAGATTGGAATGTATGAATTGATACAAAGTTCATACTGATGAGTGCAAAATTTAAAAAAAAAATTTAAAAATACATCACTAGGGAAGAAAAAGTTCCCTAATTTTCTGTGGTGAAAGTATCGTGTTATTTGACTGATATTCCATTGGTTTTTTCATCTGACTCAGGTGTGCCTGATGCACCAGGCCAACCAGATGCTAAAGATACCTCACCTACATCCATCACGCTCATCTGGACTCCACCTGAAGATGATGGCGGTGCACCAGTGACAGAGTACGTCCTGGAAACCAAGACCAGGTTTTCTGCTCGCTGGACTAAACTTACCACAGACAGTATACAGGATACCCAATTTACTGTGAAAAACCTGAAAGAGGGTGAGGAATACCAGTACCGAGTCATTGCCCTCAATAAGAAGGGCGAGAGCCAACCCAGCACCCCTACAGGGCTGATTAAGACAGGCTTTGATTTTGGTGAGTATTAGCAATGAAAGAGAAATTTAGGGGGACAAAAAGTTGATTTTTTTTATCCTATAAAGATGATAATATGCTGTCTTAATGAGAGAAAAAGATGTGTAAGATAGGATCAATTGTTGTAGAGGTGAATGGATGTAACTCTTTCAGATGTCTTTATAATTCTGAATTTTAATCTGAAGATATTTCAGAGCCCTTTTGCAGGTAACTATCCCTCATTGTACATTAGTACTAATGTCTGCGTATACTGAGGAATAATGTTTGTGCTTTTATGAATTATTTAACAAAACTCAATTTTACAGACAGTTTGATCACCATCGGCCCTCCAACTTTATTTTCTGGTTTGCCTCACAGATGTACCGGCATCTCCTTCATCCCCAACTATTCAACCAGACTCACCAACGACTGTCCAACTCACCTGGCAACCTCCGACATCTGACGGTGGTGCCGAAATTGAAGGTTATGTGATTGAAAAGAAGGACAAGTTTTCACCTCGATGGACAGAGGTCACCAGGGAACCCATTCCCGAGACCTCGTTCAAGGTGAAGGGACTGAAAGAAGGAGAAGAGGCAGAATTCAGAGTGACCGCCGTTAATAAGGCCGGTCAGAGCAAACCAAGTCAGGTTGCCAAATTGTCCTTCAAAGTACCTGATTCACCATCTCGACCAGAGGTATCCGACATTACGCCCACATCTGCCGTCGTCACCTGGACACCACCAGAATCTGATGGAGGTAGCCCGGTGACCGGGTACATCGTGGAAAAGAGAGAAGTCGGCAAAGATAGATGGACAAAAGTGAACAGGGCCCCCACTACGGAGACAACCCTCTCTGTTCCAGACCTCTATGAAGGTAACGAATACGAATTCAGAGTGAAGGCAGAGAACAAAGCTGGTTTCAGCGAACCGAGTCAATCATCAAAGAAAATTGTCGCCAAATTACCGTACGGTGAGTCCATAGATTACAAAGTTGCAGTTTTCCGTTGGTCTTTTGTTTATTTGAGGATAGTGTGAATCCAACTGTTAGAAAGGAATTTCATGCATGATTAGGAACTTTTGATGGGACAAATTACCATAATAGCATGAGTTCAAAGATGGAACAAAAAAAAATTGTAAGGTGCTTGTGTTGCCTTCCCATCTAGTTTCATTTGTGAGGGGAGAAGATTTCAAGATGAAAGCTAGGGATGGAAAACATCTCATAAATCATCTCCTCATTGGTATTCATATTTCGATCACATTCTTATGATGCGGCGGAGTGAGCTAGAGATGAAGGATTAACTTGTCTTTTTTATTTTGATATTCAGATACTCCTGAAGCACCTAAACAATTGAAGGTCACAGGAACAAACAAAGGAGAGGTCTCCCTAGCCTGGTCAGAACCCATCGACGATGGTGGGTCAAAGGTCAAGAATTACATCGTGGAAATGAAGGAACCGTTCGCATCTCGCTGGAGCCCAGTCACCAAAACTTCCGACACAGAGGTGACAGTGGATGGACTTCGTGTAGATACAGAATATACGTTCCGAGTCAGAGCAGAAAATAAAGCGGGCCCTGGAAAGCCAAGCAATGAGGTGGAGGCAGTTGCTAAACCTCCATTTGGTAATTTGAAATTTGTTTCCCTTTCTTTTTCCAATTTATTTCAGTTTGGGTATGTGTGATTTCTGCTATATTTTAGTTTTGGAATTTTTGCAAACAGCTTTAAATATTTTGAATACTCCATCAATTTACAGAATTTGAAGAGATTCGGAAATAACATCTTTTCTTTTACTGCTGCAAAGTAGGCTCTGAGGGTGCACAACAGTAGAAGAGTGAAAATTTGGGGTTGAGAGGAGTTTCCTTTTATTTGGTAGTCACAGCAGCTGTATTTGACAGATATATAATTCCATATTCACCAGAAAGTTTGAGATTCTTTATTTTGAATCAATTTGTTAGAAGTTAATATTAACTGTTTTTATAATAATGAGAAATTTGAAGCTTATTTTCCTTCTAGCATATTTTTTTCTAATCTTGGCAAAAAAAAGTATTGTCAGTTCAGGGTCATCGCAGAAAACAAAGCAGGCAATAGCGAGCCCAGTGCTGCTACAAGAGCTGTGAGAGGTTCAAGTTGGTTCAAATTCATTTTATTTTCTTGGATGATATTTAGATATCCCAGATGCTCCATCCAAGCCTGAAGTGTCTGATGTTACTGAAAATTCAGCTACCCTGAACTGGTCGCCTCCATACTCAGACGGTGGATCACCAATCATCGGGTACACCTTAGAGAAGAAAGACAAGTTTGGTACTCGCTGGACTCCAGTGAACAAGACTCCGATTGAAGAGACAACCTTTGTTGTTACAGGACTGAAGGAGGGTGAGGAGTGTCAGTTCAGGGTCATAGCAGAAAACAAAGCAGGCAATAGCGAGCCCAGTGCTGCTACAAGAGCTGTGAGAATCAAAGCTCAATATGGTAAAGACCCATTTTGTTGTTGGTATTTTCAATCTTTGAAAGAAGCTGATATGATGAAACTGTGTTCATTAGACAATTAATTTCTCAGTGAAGTGAAGTAGTTTGGGGGTGGCAGTGAAACATTTGCCAAAAATGGGTGAACAAACTTTGACTGGATGCTAAGGTCAAAATAAAATAAAACTGTTAGCAAACTGCTTAACTACTAGAGAGACTGTGTAAGAGAATGTGTAAAAGTAAGTTGGCCTGACGTTTCGATCCTAGCAGGATCTTCTTCAGAGGCTAAATGGATACTAAGGTGGCAATATTGATGACCTTTACCAATATAAATCATAATTTGATATCAGTATGTTTGTTTTTGTCTGTTCTTAGATGTCCCAGGACAGCCTGGAAGACCCTCAGTGGTCTCCATAGACAGTAACCAGGCTACGATTTCATGGACCGCGCCTCATTCTGATGGTGGAAGTCCAATCACCACTTACCTCATAGAAAAGAAAGATAGGTTTTCTATGCGTTGGACCCAGGTCACAAAAACGCCGACCGACGAGACAGAGTTCACAATCCCTCGATTGACAGCAGGGGATGAGTATCAGTTTAGAGTGACCGCTGAAAATAAAGCTGGACCAGGAAAACCCAGCGAACCAACAGACACTGTCGTCGCCAGACCCAAATTTGGTGAGCCTTTTATTGTTGATATTTTATCTTATGACTGCATTTTGTAAATACAATATATATCAATGAATTGACAAGGAGACCATTAAGAGTCATCTGTAATATAAAACATTTGATCCACGTAAATAATGAAAAGGTTGTATACCGTCTGTCTTCCCTTGTCATGGGATATGTAACCATTGCTAAGACATCTAATTTGCTTTAGTCACCATGTCAAAGGTCAGAGGTCAAAGGTCAGGGGGCTGCAGCAACACTGCAGCCAGGAGGCTGTAATTGGACATAATCTTTCATGCTGTACATTTAACACAGTAGGCATTACTAATCTGCAGAGATATTCTCTATTGATTGATATTGATTCAGTTTTGCTGCAGGGAAGCTTGCAGCTGGTGCATGGTTTGTTTTTTGACATGGTATTTAAAAAAAAATAATAAATGGATCCATTCTTCCCCCATTGTTTCTAGATGTACCAGGCATTCCAGAGTGTGTGGTGACTACATCAATCAATGCATACTCTGCAACAGTTGAGTGGGAGCCACCAACATCAGATGGTGGCGCTCCCATCATTGGGTACATCATTGAACGTAAAGACCAGTACAGTGTCCGCTGGGCCAGACTCAACAGGGTCCCGGTAGCTGGTGTGAAGTTCACCTCATCTGACTTGAAGGAAGGACTCGAATACCAGTTCAGAGTCATCGCTGAAAATGAAGCAGGACAAGGCAAACCGAGTGAACCCACCAGACCTATGGTTGCTAAGGAACCATATGGTATGCTTAGAAACTCTTCATTGCAAGCAAATACATGAGGGGAAAAAATGGAAAAGGAATTGACTACATATAATTCCTATGTGGTTGGGCATGGATGTTGAATTATTGTGTTGTTTCCATTCTTTTAATTTATTGGTTTTTTATCAAGCACATTTCACCATTGCATTAAAATTCTACCAGAGATTTTGTTGTTTTGCTATCTCTCTGATTTACTTGTGGAAATCAACCTACTTTCAAAACATCACCACTGCCTATCTTGTGATTATCATCATCACCACAGAAATGGTGCAGTGCTTATCACTAAGAAGTAACATCCTAGTAGTCCACTCACTTCCCCACATTGTAAATGAATAAGGAAAAATTAACATACTAGTAAAAATAGGACAGTACTTTTAGTGAAAATGTAACTAATTCCAACCATCCTCATATTCTCTCTCCTCTTCCAGAGAAAGCATCTGCTCCACTCTCGCCGACCTTGTCAGAGATCACCGCTGAATCAGCAACTTTCACCTGGCAGCCTCCAGAGAGAGATGGTGGCACTGCCATAGATGAATATGTCATCGAGAGGAAGGAACCATTCAGCACCCGTTGGGCACCGCTGGAGAGAGTCAAAGATACCTCTTACACTGCCAAGGGACTCCGAGAAGGCAGCGATTATGAGTTCAGAGTGGTGCCTGTTAGCAGAGCTGGCCTTGGTGAGCCAAGTCGAACGACATCTGTCACCCCTAAACCTCAGTATGGTAGGTTATAATGCATCCATCATGTTATAAATGATGTTACTCAATGAATATTCATTGGCAGTATATGTCTACATTCCAAAGAAAGATGTGAGATTTTGGACATTAACGTGTACTGTATTATATCACCATCGTAATTATTGCTAATATTGTTGATATTATTGAGAATGAAGGATAAGTGAGCTATTTTGTCTGCCTGAATAATTCTCCTGATTTACAAGTTTAGAATTTTAATTATCATGGATGATATGATTTTTTCTTAAATCATCTTTGTCCTAATACAAATATTTTTGCCAGACGTGATGACTATTCACTCCAGACTACTCAATAACCTATCAGATTCAATAATTCAATAATCCACTAGATTACAATGATGTTTTGTAATGTTTGTATTGATTTGTCTTGTTACCTTAGATGTCCCAGGATCCCCTGGAAGACCCCAGGTCAGTGATATCACTTCATCTTCTGTGACTCTATCCTGGACCCCACCTATCAGAGATGGCGGGTCAAGGGTAACCGGCTACATCATTCACAAGAAAGATAAGTTTGCCCTTCGATGGGTCCCAGTCAGTGAGATAACAACTCCTGATACAACATTCACTGTCCGTGGTCTGAAGGAGCAAGGGGAATATGAGTTTAGGGTTGTGGCTCAGAACAAGGCTGGATTTGGCCAGCCGAGTGACACATCAGATACCGTGGTAGCCAAACCACCATATGGTAAGTTTAATATGTTTACAAGAAGAAACTAACTTTCTGTGTGGTTCAGAGATGCCTTCTGTAATTTCATCGCACAACTCAGCAGAATGGACTGAAGAAACCACCCACCCCTCTCTTTCCCCCTCCCCTCCCATCCCTCTTCCTGAAAATATTTTTGCTGCCCATACTATCAATCATATATCAAGTCTAACATTTGACTATTATTGTATCTTTATAAGAAGATTACCGTTGGTCAGCAAAATGTCCACTGTTGTTCAAGTGTACAGTGAAATGTAATTAGACTTTCCTATCCTCATGTTTTTTCAAGGTGTACACCTAAGTACCGGGTGACCAATGAAATGATATTAACTTCTCCCATTCTGATATTAATGTAAACTTATATACCCAAATCTACAGGTAAACTAGAAACTCTTTTAACATTCCTCATTCTCATATGATTCTAGATGTACCAGGAGCACCAGGCAAACCAAATATTACCTCAGTGACAAGGTCTGCAATCACTGTATCTTGGACTGCACCATTCTCCGATGGGGGCAGCCCCATCACTCACTACATTCTTGAGAAACGGGAATCCTTTGCAGTGAGATGGGTCCGTGCCACCAACAAATCCATCCACAATACAACGTTCGTTATCGACGGTCTGAAGGAAAATACTCAGTTTGAGTTCAGAGTAATTGCAGAGAACAAAGCCGGGCAGGGCCCACCTAGCGACTCAACCGGTCAGGTTGTGGCCAAAGATGCTTTCAGTAAGTCTAATATGGAATTTCTTTATCATTTCATGAATCAATATTTGATTTGCCAGATATATAGATTGCCAAGAAGCTTTAAAACAAATCTCCACAAGAATTGTTGTGAAAACTTGTGAGGATCAACAAAAGTAAATCTGAAATGATGATCAAAGTCTGTGAAAACGGTTACAAATTTTGTGACAATTTTATTGCACTTTTTCTCCTTCAAAATTTGTCAAAATAATCAAAATAGTCAACGTTTACCGTACATGACTTTTTTTGGGATGTTACATTTGTCTACTCAGTGACCACTTTTCACTTAATCTTATAGCTGTTCCAGACACACCAGGAGCTCCTCAGATTTCAAATATGACCAGCACATCTGTCAATCTGACCTGGACTCCTCCATTAACTGATGGGGGTAAACCAATCAAGGGTTACATCGTGGAGAAATCTGATCGTTACAGTTCTAGATTCACCCCGATTACGCGTTTCCCCATCAGAGATTGCAACTTTACAGTCCATGACTTGTCCCCGAACAACGAATATCAGTTCCGCATCATCGCAGAGAACGAAGCTGGAGCTGGTGAACCCAGCCCTAGTACAATTGTTCGTGAACTTGCAGGTGTGTCATTGTTAGAATGCCATTGTTATTGTGAATTTACAGGGTCCATGCTCTGGAGTGACTTTTAATTTCAGAGGGAATAAGCCATCTACAAAAGTACATTCCACTTTGTGGTCTCATGAAGGACATTTTATCCTTTTCCCATGTTCCTTTCTTTACTAGCAGTAGCATGATATAGTTTGTATTCTCACAGACAACATGTTTGTTATCAAATTGTTGCAAAACATAATTGTATTGTGCCATTATTGAGTAAGTTGCAAAACTGTTCATGAATTCACATTTGATATCACCTACTTTTTCTCTTCAGTTGGGCCCAAGTTGGACCTCTCAAGAGTTCGCGACACCATTGTTGTCAAGGCAGGCACAACTTTCCATATTGATATACCATTCAAGGCTACACCCCTTCCATCAGTGGACTGGTCCAAAGATGGCACCCACTTGGAATCTACCACTCGGGTGAAGATCGAAACTACCGAGTTTGGCACAGTCCTCACAGCCAAGAACTGTGTAAAAGCTGATGAAGGCGTTTATTCTGTCAGAGTTCGAAATGCTGGCGGAGAAGCAACAGCCAAGATCCGTGTTGTGATAGAAGACAAACCGTCCCCGCCAGAGGGTCCCATTGAGGTCCTGGATGTGGGTACTACAGATGCCACCATCAGATGGCGCTCGCCATTGAACACCGGTGGCAGCGATATCACTCATTATTGTGTGGAGAAACGTGACATGAAGAGGACCTCTTGGACCAGGATTAGTGCCAGAGTGCCGTCGACAACTTTTAAAGTCACAGATTTGTCAGAAGGGTCAGAGGTTCAATTCAGAGTAATCGCGGTCAACAAAGTTGGAGAGAGTGAACCACTTGAGGGTGACATCATCACTCTTGGAGTGAAAGTCAGTAAGTAACCAAAGACCAAAAGATAAAACCATAAAAATAAAAAAGTTTTAAAATGGAGCATAAGAAGTTTTTTCTCCCCTTTGTACAAGAAATTTTACCATAATTCATCTTTTGGTTGGATATTGGGAAAGAGGGTGAGAACCACCTTCACCTCAACCTGGACCTTCCCCACACCTTGCCACACACTGTTGCTTCAGATACTATCTCCTATATTGTTGCTATTGACTGAAAGAAAATAAATTAATGCATCACAGCTATAAAACTATTCTATGTTCTTGAGAGAAGCATGACACATGTTTGTAAGAAGCTAAAGGAACAACTTTTATCTTGTTATTATTGGGTGTTTCTTACCTCTTTGTTATAAAGTATATTTGTTTTTCTAGCTTCCTTGCTTTCTTGCATTAGGGATTTCAGATAAATTCAAGTTTTTATATCAGAAACAGAAGCTGATTGATTGGAAAGCTATAAACATGAAATTAATATCCTTTCAATATAAAGTTATCAGTAGTTTTGTATTTACCTAAATTTCCAAATCTTACCCTAGCACCACCTGACTCACCATCCAAACCTTTGGTGACAGACGTTGATTCAGAGAGCGTCACAATTACATGGCAGCCACCATACTATGACGGTGGTGCACCGGTCACAGGTTACCTGGTGGAGAAACGAGAACGGGGAAGTGCTTTCTGGTCCAAAGTGGGAACAGTCTCTGAAGTCGAAAGAGAGATGGTCATCAAGCGATTGACTAACGGATCAGAATATGAGTTCCACATCAGCGCTGAAAATAAGTCAGGCTTAAGCCGCCCTAGCCAACCGTCAGGATTTGTGAAGGTTCAAGAGGCGTCAGGTAAAAAAATCCTTTTGATTGTGGCGTAAAATCGTTTCTATTGTTGTAGGATTTTGATAAGAATTCTCATTTTCTTGACATAGCGAATGAGTGGGTGCTTAGATTGAAAGTTTCCAATTATGTGTGAATTAATTCAGCTTTTAAGGATACATTTTGCCTACAAATAGAAATCTTTTTACAGAGAACTTTACATTGCTTCCAAACTTGAGGGTTAAGATTTAAAAAAATTTAATTTCAATATTAGATCAATGGTCTAGCTTTACCGAAATTCTATTTTTCTCTTCTCTATATCCAGTTCCACCCAGATTTGAAGCCATGTTCCAAGAGCCTATTATTGCTAAGGTTGGCGAGACAGTCAGAGCCGAGCTACCTTACTCTGGCTTCCCCGTACCCGAGGCCAAGTGGTCTAAAGATGGTAAACCACTGATTGCCATCGGTACTGTACGACTAGAAACAATGGAGCACTTTGTGATCCTTACCGTCAGGAATGTGAACCGTGAAGATGGAGGTCACTATTCTGTGACCATCAAGAACCAGGCCGGTAGTGATTCAGCAACCATCGAGGTAAGAGTGGTCGATCAACCATCTCCACCTCAAGGACCCCTAGAAATGTCCAACGTTACCATGTCATCGGTGACGTTGTCCTGGAGACCACCAAAAGATGATGGCGGAAGTAGAATCGTAAATTACATAATTGAAAAGAAGGGCGATCTGGACATGAGGTGGAAGCCTGTCACAGATGATAATATCACCAACCTGACCTATGAGGTCAAAGGTCTAAAGGTCAGCAAGGAGTATGTGTTTAGAATCAAAGCTCAGAACCAGTTCGGTATCAGTGAGCCTTTGGAAGGACACGAGATCACATCGATAGAACAGTTCGGTGAGTTTGGCATTTTATTTGTGGTAGAATATTTACAAGTTTGTGGAAACCCAGAATGGTATTGATAGCTAGAAGAGAACCTTTGTTACAATCTCGTTAATATTGTAAATGCACAGGCTCAATGAGCCATTTGTAACTTCCTATATGTATTAAACATTATTTTATCACATGCTTTGTAATTCTTGTACTCATTGAAACAGATGTGCCTGGTTCACCATCTGCACCTGCAATCTCCAAAGTGACTGCTGACTCAGCAGTCCTCTCATGGTCGCCACCCTCCAGTGACGGAGGAGCCAGAATCATTGGCTACACCATCGAGATGCGTACAGCAACCAGTCCCCGCTGGGTGAAGGCCACCCTTACTCCTACCCCAGACACAGAATACCGTATCACCAGACTGGTGAAGGGATCAGAGTATGAGTTTAGGGTCATCGCTGTGAACCGTGTTGGACCGGGTAAACCAAGTGAACCGTCTCACACCATTACCATTGAGAGTCCTGCTGGTAAGTATCAACTTTGAAAATGGCATTCAAGGAGTGGGCTTTAATGGTTAAATACTGTAGGACTATAGACCAAAGGTGACTGAAGGGTATAGAACTGAAGACCACAGATAACTGAAGACTCCTGTCACATAAGCCATAGTGACTTCACGTGAGGTAAATGCAGATGACTTAAGATGACTGATGGCTCCTGTCACATGTGTGAAACTCAACACTTTGCAACTTAGATGACTTAAGATGACTGATGGCTCCTGTCATATGTGTGAAACTCAACACTTTACAACCGTAGATGACTTAAGATGACTGATGGCTCCTGTCACATGTGTGAAACTCAGCACTGTAGATGACTTAAGATGACTAAACTCAACACTTCACAACTGAAGATGACTTAAGATGACTGAAATCTTACATGAGCCTTATGACTTCAGCACAATACTGTGGATAATAGAAAACAGGTCAAGAAAACCTGCATGGTTCCTCGTGGGTTTACCACTGAAAGTCTAGATACATGTGGGAAGGGGAGGGGTAGCACACCATGACTGCTGCACCACACCCAAGTTTTATAACTATTGTCATTTCTTATTTCTCTGCCAGTTGCTCCTAAGTTTGACCTGGATCTGAAATACATGCGACCTATCACAGTGCGTGCTGGTGCCACCTTTAACGTGGATGCATCTTTCACTGCAACACCTGTACCTACAATCACTTGGGAGAGAGACCACCATCCTCTTGAAAAGTCCTATCGTGTCAGCGTAAATACCGAAGAGAGTGGTTCAATGTTGACGGTGCGAAACGCAGAAAGGAATGACAGTGGCGTGTATACTATTATTGCCAAAAACAAAGCCGGTGAAGACAAATCGAAGGTCGAGGTGAAAGTGGTGGATCGTCCAGGCCCACCATCAGGCCCTCTCCATGTAAGTCTCAGGAAATAAATATATTTTATGATATGATACTTTATATGGTAACCCAACAGAACTCTTGTGATAACATTGAGTAAATTCATGTCCCTTCATAGTCTCCGCCCTTCATTCAACCTCAGAAGAAACATGTCTTCCAAACATTTCAATGACTGTCAGGGACGTTAAGATTCAAAATCCTTGTTTTAAATTTATAATCAGGTATCTGGACTAGGTGTCTCTGATGCTACCTTGACGTGGTACCCTCCTGCTGATGATGGTGGTAGCCCAATCTCTGGGTATATCCTGGAGAGCCGAGAAGTACCCTCTAGAATCTGGAACAAAGTGTCCAGCTTTATTGGAGGAACTTCTTATCGTGTCAGCAGCCTGAAAGAAGGCAAAGAGTACCAGTTCCGTGTCAGAGCAGAAAATAAATATGGGGTCAGCGAACCCCTGGAGGGGGGAAGTGTTACCCCAAAATCTGACTTTGGTAAATATTAGTATGCTCCTACATCCTACATGTTGTCAGGATTTCATGATGTTTAATTCTGTAACATTTTCTGCCTTGTCAATATGGCTAAGTTGTCAATAGTTTGTCATGAAAGATTTTAAATCTGAAAAAAATCTGTTGAAAACAGACTCATGACACTATAAATCAGCTATTTGATACATTTGATACATTTTTGGGTAATATTCTGTGCTATTGTTCTATGTAGGAGAATAACTACATTTAATAGTTAGTTAATTAATTAATTGGGAACAAGATCCAAACTTCTCTAAAAAATTAAAATATTTACCTTCTTTTTTCTGATTCATCCTTCTCGGCAGACGTTCCAGCAACACCAGGACCTCTGATGGTCAAGTCCATGGATGCTGATCACTTTGAGTTCTCGTGGACACCACCTCCAAGTGACAGAGGTGCCCCCATTGAGGGCTACATCATGGAAAAGAGAGAAACCCCACAGACAAGTTGGCAGAGGGCCACGCCCACACCCATCAAAGATACCACGTTAAGGCTCCCAAAACCAAAGAAGGTTGACGACTATGAATTCAGGGTCAGAGCGATTAATGAAGCTGGATTGAGTCGGCCAGTATCTCTTGGATCACCTATGAGAGGCAGAGAAACCAGTATGATTACATTTTCATTTTTTATTGTTCTCTGATATTGAAATGATTCTCTGCAATAGAACAATGAATGAAAGGAAAAGAAGTGAAAACTCTGCTTTCTGTAATCCAAAGTTTGTCATGATTTTTCCTCATCCTCCTGGTTCAACCCATTCTCCATTCTCCACTGTTACCATGACAGGAATTCTCCATCTCTGTTCCTTAAATCCTTTGACTTATAAACGAGCATAAACGAGCATAAACGATCATATCGTTTATCTATTAAAGGTGTATGCTGCATTTCAAGCCCTTTAGTAGACTATAAAATTTCATTTGCCTATCACAGGGTGTATCTAAAACAGAATGAAAAAAATGACTTATGTGGCCTTTTGTCAGTCATAATCCTTTAAAGCAGGGATCTCAAAAAGCCACCCACTGGCCAAATCCGGTCCGCAAAAAGTTTTAGTACGTCCTGCGAGCAGTCCTGCAGTATTAGCCCCTTGAGGAATTAGGTTTGGGTACCCTATTGGATTTGACTGCACATTACTCAAACTAGGTATATGTAGGGAGATTTTTATTCTGTGTGACCCTTTGGCTGCAATCAATGTTTCTCTCTAGCTCTTGTAGAATATTTAGTTGAAGACATTATTGCCTAATCAGTGCTCCTGTAAATTAAATCAATGATAGATTTTTGTGTGCATTAGGAAAACTAAGATCTTATTTTAATTTTAATGTAATTGGATCATATACTTCATGACATGTCAAATCATCAGTTGAATGTAACAAATTTGTTTGTTTTTGTTTTTTTGCCTTATAGTACCACCAAAGTTTGACCTTCGACCTAGTATTCATCTTGATACTTACAAGTTGCCGGCCGGTGCTCCATTGAAGGTAGATTTTCCTTATAAGGGATTACCATCACCCAGAGCAACATGGTACAAGGATGACCGACCACTGATCGATTCTCCACGAACACGCCTACACTATACTCCACAGAGTATTGGCTTACATATCCCTGACTCAATTCGGGACGATACCGGTTTCTATCGAGTTCATCTGGCGAGTGATATCGGGGAAGACAAAACCCAGTTCAGAGTGTCTGTCATGGGTAAGTCTGTTCAAATCCATTGACAAGTCATATGTAGCCTTTTCCTTAAGTTGTTTTGTTGTATATTTTAGTTTCGCACTAGATTATCGCACACAGACAGGGAGACCATTTTCATGTAGGAATAGTCTAGGGATTACCATTTCTTATGGTCTTACAATTGGTAAAACAAATCAAGAATGAGCTAACTTTGGACAGCCATTTAACATGATATGTAGCTATTCAAGCCATTCTACTTCTCCCCACATTGCATATGTGGCTGCTTGGTGGTATCATAAAATACTGATTATTATCAATAATCAATAATTATCAAAAATCTGGAGTAGAGCTAAAGCTTTAGCTAGAGATAAAGAGCAGAGCTTCTTTGCATAGTCTCTGTAGCACCATAAAAAACATAAAATATCTGTACATTTCTCTACTTCTTTGTATTTGGGCACCTACATTTAATCAAATCTCACAATGCGCACACCATTTGTCACATATCACAGTACATACTGATCTCGTTTTTCCATACTTAGATAAACCGGGACATCCAGAGGGTCCATTGAAGGCCATCGGTATCACCAAGGACTCTGTGACCCTTTCGTGGCGCCACCCTCGAGACGATGGTGGCAGTCCAATTACAAACTACATCTTGGAAAAACGAGACATGGAGCGGCTCTCTTGGACCCCAGTCTCGTCAACTATACACGGACTGAGATACACGGTCACCAACCTGCGGGAGAATACAAGATATGGTTTCAGAGTACGAGCAGAGAACCAATATGGGGAAAGCACCCCGATTGAGATGGTGGAACCAGTAGTTGTTAAGAGCCCATTCTGTAAGTTAGGATACTTTCTCAGTTTTATGATATAGATAGATAGATAGAAACTTTATTGTCCATTTCAGAAAACAGAAAACGGAAATGATTTCCCGTTGACAGTAAACATAAAACAGTAGTGAATACAAACACAACCATACAATAAACAAACTATTAGTCAACAACTACGAGAATAAAACTACAAGGTTTATCACCTTGAATGTCTTGACAACTATGAATATAAATATCATGACAATTCAGTTTTATTCTTTTCTGTAGTACTTTAAGGTTTCTCTTACATTGATTAAATAATAGAGTGCAAAATTGTTGGTCTTGGAAGAAAAAAGTACAGCATAGGTTGTATTCCATAAGTGGATTAATAAATTTGATATATAAAATTTGTTATTTGTGCAGGCCAGATATTATTACAGAGAATTTATACAAGAGTTTGTTGAAAGCCTGCTGCATTTTTATCATTAATCAACATGAAAAATCTATAATAATTTTATTTCACAAATTTTATAACAATTAATTAAAATAAAGTCGAAATCGTAACAAAACTAAGACTTTGATTAACTTGGATATTATTATTTGGATATTTACTAATTAAGATGAAAATTTCCAGGGTAGTGAAATATATCAAAGACAGCACTATTTTGTAGACATTGAAACTTTCCACAAAACATCTATTCTACCACTTAAACTATTGTTGTACATTTATTCAGCTGTTCCTGATGCTCCAAGTTCACCTGAAGTATTTGGAGTAACGGATGACTCTGTCACCCTCTCCTGGATGTCACCACGTAGCGACGGAGGTTCACCCATCACCGGATACCTGGTTGAGATGAAGGAGTCCCTGGGTACCCGCTGGATTCGTGCAACTAGGAGACATATTCACGATACCAACATCACCATCCCTAACCTCAGTACTGGCAAACAGTACAAATTCAGAGTCATCGCTGAGAATGACATCGGTCAAAGCGAGGCTGGACCTGCTTCTAGTCCTGTGCTTGTTAAAGCACCAGAAGGTAATTGTTTATGATTTAGAGAGAGGACCTATGCCACTCATCCTCTCATTCCTCCTCCCACCCCCCCCCCACCTCACTCTTTTCCCATTATTCTAGACTGTAGTTACAATATTTAAAAGAGTGATACTGATACTTAAATGTTCAAGGTCACTAGAGAAGTGAAAAATTTGGCTACCATCTAAACTGGTTTTTTTTTTTTTTTGTCAAACAGAAGTAGCAGATTTCACACAAATGTTACAAGACACAACAGCAAAGGCTGGACAGACGATCGTACTGGAGTGCAGAGTTTCCAATCCTAAAGCGGAGGTCAAGTGGTACAAGAACGGGTATCAACTGTTCACTTACGACCGCATCAAAGTAACATCAGAGGGCCAAAGGAGGGCCATCACCATCAAGAAAGTTGAAGCTAGAGATTACGGTCTCTATGAATGCGAGTGCGGTAAATTGAGAACCTCAGCGGAGTTAAAAGTGCTTGGTAAGTCTCTAAACGATATCATCTGTTCTTGGTGTTATTTTGTTCAGCAGATCACACATGGTTGTGCATTCCAACCATGAACTATATATGTCTTGTGTTGCATCATTGCTCACTATTGTCACCCCCCCTCCCCAACCCCATCACCAAACCTCTTTAAATGATACTTTTCTTATCTGTTTTGTATGTGCTAATGTATAAAGCATCTTCTTAATGGTGAAACAAAGCCATTTCTTTGCATCACCATGTCTCGGAAAACTTCTCCGATAAGAACCCAAAATAATTTTCTTTAGTGTTTAATGAAATATATAGATACAATTTGTGTCCAGTACTGCTTTCCAAAAAATGAAATTGACATTCATTTATTACTACTGCAAAGAAGTGGTAACAGAATGTGTACTTATCCATTTTCCATATATTACCTTTCTTAGCTCCTCCTAAAATCAATTTGGACTTGTTGAGAGATGTCATCACCCTCAAGGCTGGTAGCACCCTTCGCATCCCCGTCGAGTTTACAGGATGCCCACCCCCATTCGTTGAATGGTATCACCAGAGCAGACGAATGGCGGATGACACACGCACAACCATCGAAGACCGTGACGACCGCACCCAACTGATCATCACCAACACGAAGAGAGAAGACACTGGAGTGTACTCTGTGACGGTCGTCAACGAAGCTGGAAGACATTCCGCTAAGGTTCGTGTGAACATCACGGACATCCCCGGTGCACCCCATGGACCTCTAGCAATGACTGACGTTGGAAACTTCTCCATCAACCTCTCGTGGTATCCACCAGAGGATGACGGCGGAACCAACATCGAATGCTACGTGGTGGAACGGAGGGACAGCACCTACAAGAGCTGGACAAAGATTGGCTCATATGTCAGGGGTACGACTTACACAGCAGGAGGCCTGCAACAGGATGTGGAGTACCACTTCCGAGTCAGAGCAGAGAACTCCAATGGTGTGGGTCCACCGCTGGAGGGCACTCGATCTATCATGATTAAATCCCCTCATGGTAAGGACATTGCTGATTACTTTTCTCATCTTTTGGGGTTGAACCTGACAAAAATGTCACCTTTACAGAGGAAAAAAGTATAATTTATTGTAGAAAACATCTTTGACTATCTTTTAGAAGTGTTTATGACTCCCTTGATTATAGCAAGTTTAGTAATTTTAACAAAATGGTGAACAACTCTCATTAGTCTACTGAGAATACAATTTGTGAAAGTGACAGCATTAAATATTTAGTGAGATTATAGAACACTAAAACATTCATTTCTGTAAATTATTGTGGCATATTGAAAGGAATGATTCAACTGAAGTAGGAAATATCTAGTTTCATGATTATGTTAACATGTGCTAATTATAAAACTGGTTAATTCTTATCGGCATAGTTCACTAAGTTTTGATGATTGTTGCGGGTGACCTTCTTTAACAAAGTTAATCTGACTCATTACTTTGCAGTTGTTTTTGTTCAGTCTTACTGACATGGAGAATTATGCAAATTTTTTAAGGTATTCATCCACTGTGTCTACATGTTTGTTTGTGTTTTGTCAGCTGCGCCAAGTGAACCAGGTCTTCCTGAGGTTCACACTATCCGTGGTGATGAAATGACCCTCACATGGACTGAGCCTCGTCACCATGGAGGACGTCCAATGCTCGGTTACCACGTCGAAGTACGAGAAGACTTTGACCTTCCGTGGTCCAGGGTCACGACTGAACCTATTCCTGATACAACCCATCGGGTCACTGGTCTGAGACCGGGACAGGAGTATGAATTCCGAGTCGTCGGTGTCACAGAGATAGGGGTTGGAAGACCAAGTGAACCGTCCTTCCCTCCGAAGATGGCCAGAGAACCAGCAGGTGAGTGGAATATGAAACTAATAATATGGAACATTGATATAATATCATTCTGATTATAGAATAGCTGAAATTAAAGGAATTTTAATAGTTTTTGTTTACGTTCTGCTATTTTTGGGTATGTGCTGTTCATACATGATTTTCATATACTGTTTTATCATTGCCTGATTATGATTTGTGCAGTTTAGCCAGTTTTAATGATCTCCTTTCTTTTAATTCTATGTCTCTTACTTCCTGTTTGAGAAGTAAATTTTCATGATTTGACCATTTTTGGTGTTGTCAATCATAAATAACACATGAATCATACGTAAATAAAATATCAGTCATAAAAAAACGCAATATTTTTGACCAACTTAGTTAAGCTTTAAAACCCAACCATGGTCAAAACATTATTGGAAATACAAATAGAGAAGAAAATAGAAGAAAGAAAGTAATGACATCTATGTCTTGTCTCGGACAGGTCATCCATCTCCACCCGGCATACCACAAGTGGATGAAGCCACGTCAAGTACCGTCTCTCTGTCCTGGACACCTCCCATCTCAGATGGAGGAAGCGCAATCTCTCATTACATCATCGAGAGGAGAAGCACAACATTTAGATCTTGGACAGACAAAACAAAGGTCCTGAACACCTCCTATGTCATGACCAAACTCGCAGAAAACCAAGAGCATGTTTTCAGAGTCCGAGCTGTAAACGAGGCGGGATTTGAAAGCGATCCAAGCAGACCTTCGGTTGGAGCAGTTACTAAGAAGCCTACCCGTAAGTCATAAAATCATCTCCTTTTTCAGTGATCTTTGAATGTTTAGAGCATGGAGTAAGGACAAGAAAATTTGATATTGCCTCAGTAGGCGTGACAATGCAATATATATAAGCCCACTGCCACTTATACGTCTGTAAGGCTTGGGGATATATATATATTTTTTATTATGATTATTATTTCTTAATACTGAGATAATGAAATCCAATGGCAGTAAAGTTGATTAACTTGAATACTTCACTATATTTTTGCAAACTAACATGAAAACTAAAATGTTTCTAACCAATAAAAAGTTAAACACCAGATGAAATCATCAGTTAGAAGCCCTGTAACAGATTTTAAGTCACACAATCTAGAAGGGTTTTGTTCAGTATCCAACCAAGGGTTCAGTATCCAACTGAAATTTATTTTGAGATAGGTTTGATAGGTTTGGTGATAATGCCAAGATTTGTTGGAAAGGCAGAAGTAAAATTCACCTCCCAACAATTACCACCCAAAGAAAACAAAAAAAGATCCAAATTTTCCCACCTCATTATTCTACCTTCATTATCGATGTCTGCAACACATTTCTCTTCTCTCTCTCTGTTTATCTATCCTTATCTGTTTACCAAATCTCTTTCTCTGATTTTATAATCCACAGCTGAAGAGAAGCCGTCTTTCCTGGAGAAACCTCACATGCAGGTCGCTGATGTAGGAGGCAAAGCTCAGTTCACTTGCATTGTGGTTGGCTCACCAAAACCAGAAGTCTCATGGTAATTGAAAAGAATTTTCTATCCAAACTTTAATAGCTTCCACTGCAGACACCTTGGGAACTTCATGTTATAAATAAATGTTATTGTCATTAAGATTTAAAAGACAAGAATTATGATTAAAAGTGCATGATATTTTTTCATGGGTGGGGTTGTTTTCCTTTTTGGGAATTTTTCTTAGCTGTTTGTGGGAGATTTCATCTCTGTCATAAGATGCAGCAGGTAATTGTGTTGGCTTCGACTTTAATATATGCTATAATATCGATATGTATAGGTTTTCTTTCCAGAACAAATATGAATATTTTTCCAAAATATCAACATGAAAATGTTTCTTTCATGCAGGATGAGAAATGGAAAGGAGATTTACAGTGGTGGAAGGTACAAGACCATCTGTGACAGTGATGGAGTGTACAGACTAAACATTTACAACGTGGTGGGTGAGGACTTAGGGTTATACTCAGTGGTTGCTAGGAACACCTCTGGAAGAGCCAAATCCTCTGCCGAGCTCCTCATCAGAAGTAAGTCTTCAGGGCTAATATGAAAGTAACATATTTAATGTCTGTCTGTCTGTCCTGTCTGTCTGTTCTTCTGTCTATCTGTTTTGATAGCTGCAGTTGCAGAACCAATCATTGGGGATTGATAACAGCTGTTTGCGTATCAGTCAGAAATCACCAATTAATCAATCTATCAATTAATCAAACAGTTGTCAATGAAACACAGATAACTTTAAACCAGTTTCTCTCATATTTACTAGTGCAACAGTCTGTCAGAACTCAAAATAGTTCTTCTTGTTCCAATAGGTGAAATTAGCTGAGCAATTATCTTTAATAGTCACTGAAAATGACAGTTTCAGCCATGATTCTTATAGGCTAGGCTAGATAATATCTGCTATCAAGGTGTGGTAGGTACAGACTTATTGTCCATGTGTCACTTTGATATATGATAGTTTAAGTAAGCATATTGAATGGTGAGAGAACTTGAATTGTAAAGGTCATTCCAAACCATTCCTGTAACTAACAGTCATAGATCTTGGAATGTTCTGGACCAAAAACAAGTCTATGAGTACCATAAACAAGACTAAAATAGTACCATATTGTTTCTCTATTATTACCATGGTCAGCTATGTGACCAAGGTAACCATAGTAACAAAATGGCTGTTCCACATATAAAGTATTGTGTAATGGTCCATGTTTGCTACTTCCAGGAGCTCCAGTGGCTCATCTGTATGAGTTGCCCCCGGAGACCACAATGCACATCCCAGCAGGAGATGACTTTGAGATACCAGTCTACATCCAGGCCGCACCCATGCCCGCCCTAAAATGGAGAAAGGATGCTGAATTGCTTCAGCCAAGAGGAAGAGTGATGTAAGATCATCCAAACCAATCTACCATAAATGAAGTGGAACTTCATTGCAGAAACATCAGTACTTGTTGATTCACCTTAAAAACAACCCTCTAGGTGGTGTTGGATGTCGGAAATATTGTGAAGTGAATAACAAAAGTGAAACCAGGGGGATGGGGACAGGAACCAGACCCCAAGGTCCCCTCCTCATAAGTTAATTTGACACTAAACTGTAGCTGCAAATATAATTTTACCCAGGATAAGTCACATGGTGGAATAGTTTAGCTCGCTTCATGCCAGGGCATTCTTGACTTTTGATGGATGTGTTCCTATTCAAGGCTTTATTTCTGTATCTATCAATATTTGAATCCGAAGTGAGGACAGGTTTAGTTGTATCTATGTATTCCTTCATACAAATGATCTCCAATACATATCTTATTTATCAATAATATTCACAGATCATCAATGACTGAGGATGTTGCCAGGTTGCGTATCAAGGGTGCCGAACGACAGGACACCGGTCGATATCTGCTAGAGGTTGCCAACCAGTTTGGAGTAGAAACAGTGTTTGCAGATGTTAGAGTGCTTGGTACGTAATTGCTCCTAAAATGTCCGCCAGTTGATGATTAGACGATTTCCTGAGTTACATCAAAGTCTCTTAAATTATTCCAAACTACACTCACTAAAAAAATTATGTTTCTCTTTTTCTGTTCCTTTTCTGTTCTTTTTAAAAAAAAGTACTTTATCGGATGTTAACTTTGTATTCTTTGTGATATGAAAGCTATTTGACTAAGTTTCAGAATGTGTCAAGGACACCCTAATATTTTAACATGTATCAAATGCTGGCTCCTGAACCAAGACAATTTATAAGATAAACTAAATGCCATTATGATTTGAGGGAGTTCTGACACCACCCTGACATGTCAGTGAGATTTTCCTTGTTGAAAAGAAAACCAATTGTGATCATCTTTTCTTTCTTCTTGTTTTTTTTTTCCATTTTAGGCAAAAAAATTAAATATATTTCCATCAATTTTTACAGACAAACCGAGCCCACCAGAAGGTGAATACTTTGTGACTCGTCAAGAGGCACCAGACAAGATTAACCTACGTTGGGCACCGCCCAAGGATGATGGTGGTGCTCCGATTACGCTCTACCACGTCGAGATGAAGCAGTTGGGTAAAGAGGGATGGTCCAAAGTAGCCACGACACCAGAGACTCATTACACCATCCAACGACTACAACCCAGAGTACCCTATATCTTCAGAGTCATCGCCGAGAACAAATATGGAAAGAGCGAACCTCTAGACGTTAGAGATGCTACCTTTGGAAGAGGAAAGATTGGTGAGTGACACCACCTAGGTAGATCCAGCCTCCTGGCCCACACACCCTTCCAGGGGCATTAAGACCAGCTTGGGCCCCTGTGAAAATTATGTCACTGGACCCCTTTATGAAGTGTTCATTTTTCAAGTATATTACAAACTGAGAATTCCCTTGGGCACCCTCCCCCCCCTACCCGTATTGACCCTGGGCTGTAGCTGTTGGTCCTGTTCTTGTCAGGCCTGCCCCTCTCTCCTTTTCATCCAAGGTGGTGACCTTGAAGCCTAAATAGAAGAACAGATAATGATACTGAGCCATTGGTTTGTGATCTTTGCAACAAACATATCAATTAGCACTCTCCCATAATTAAAAGTAGTACCCTAAACAAATGTAGCCCCTCTTTATTTCCTTTGAAAGGTGACTTGTGCTCTGTTGTAAAGTATTTTATTCCTTATTTTACCTCTTTATCAAAGAATATCTTGCAGTTTCTTTGTAATGCAATCTCTTTTGGCCCTAATTCTCATGGACTAGTGGCTCGATTCCCTGCTCAAAGCTCAGCACTGTCTAATTAAATTAATTGCCTTTTGTTTACAGATGTACCATCGCCTCCTTCAAAGCCTATGATCACTGGTCTGCACCCTAACTCCATTGAACTGACCTGGTCTAAGCCAGACTCGGACGGAGGAAGCCCCGTCTCTGGATACATCCTGGAGATGAAGGAGACCAACCGTAAGAGCTGGAGACGAGTCTTCCCCGAACCTATCAAGGGTACCAAGTGTACAGTCCCTGACCTCTCCGAGGTCAGAGAGTATGAATTCCGGGTCATGGCCCAGAACGAGCTCGGTAGGAGCATGCCCAGTCGCCTCTCAGAAGCAGTAGATATGGCCGGTGTAGGAGGTAAGGGATAGAAATACCAGAAAACTGAAAACTTGGGAGTCTAAACATTTTCAAGGCCTCTCATTTTGGCAAACTTATGGAGACTTTCTTGATACTAATTGAACATGATTAAATACTGTATAGTGTCATTTAGCCCACTTGTAATTAAAGTATATCAATAAAACATCTTGGTTGCAATGTATAAAAAATGAATGCAATTTGCTGGTTGAGAGAAAAAATAATTCCTTACAACAGGGAGCTATTTGAGCTCACACAAGCACACACCTGCATTTCAGATGGCTTTCAGACTCATGCAAAAGGCCAGGGTAGGAAAAGACATAGGTGCGAGAATTAGCCACTGACATATTATCCTCTGTAAACAAAAATGTGTACTTGTTAGTAATGGAAAGTATTTCCTGCATAACAACTGCCATGGTTGTACTCATTTTTAAATTAGATTTTTAAACTAAATTGCCTTTTTATTACATTTTATAGTTTTTAATTTTGTTTTAGCTTTTAGATGTTTCTTAGATTAGATTTTTTAAGTTAAATTTTCAAGACAATTTTTTCAAAATAGCTTCATTGAGATTTTGCAAACTGAATGCGACTATGTGACAATAAGCACATCGATTGTATTGTGTAATGAAACCCACCCTGTTTTGAAGGAGGTAAATAGCCTCTGTTACTAACAGAGGCTCTTACTTCAACCATATTTCTTTATATATTAAAATTGGAATCTTTTTCATCAATTTTGCTTCCTTTTAGGAAAAGGTAAACCATTCTTCCTGAAGAAACCAAGCACAGTTTCTGCTGCAGAAGGATCATCTGCTACTCTTCAATGTGAAATCAGTGGAGTACCGCCCCCAGAGGTGAAATGGTTCCACGACGGCCGCCAGCTGCAGACGGGACCCAAGTATCGTATGGATGCCCAAGATAGCGGCATCTACAAACTAACAATCAACGAAATCTCAGAGGAAGACGCTGGAGACTACACCGCTGAAGCTGTGAATGCCTCCGGTACCGACTACGCCAAGTCAGATCTTAGAGTTCACGGTAGGTGGCTGCTCATCTCATGTTTGAATGATTGTCATTGGTGAGGGGTGTGGGAGAGGGATGTAGGAGGGGGTGTAAGAGGGCATTGTCAGAATTTGGTAATTTTATGGGGAGTTGATTAAATTAGTTGCTTGAAGCTTTTTCAAAACTGATTTTATATTTTATATTTATTTTATATTTTATAATTTATAGTTACAAGACAGTAATTGTAAATGGCTACTTTTTAGATTCACATTCAGCAGTTTTCTGAGGTGATTTTTATCAATTTTGCTACTGATAGTAAAATTTCATAACAGTGTAGCACATAAGTTATCTTTCCCAAGGTAAGTACAATTTTCTTAAACAACCTTCTTTTGCTCACTTGACAATATTTACCAGAAAAGTCAGGATTTTTTGTAAATGCAATGCAAACCAGCAAAGCTGGCAGTAGTCTTTTAATTTCTTAGAAGTAGCATGTTTGAAACATTTGCCTGTTATACCAATTATTTGCTAAGTTTCATGTTTTGTTTTTTTTTGTCTGTTCTTTTCCAGTTCGCCCAACTGTCAACTTCCCATCACACCTCAGAGCTGCCCCGATAACCCTCATGCCAGGAGAAACTCTGAAATTGCGAATCGGTGCATCAGGATCTCCCAAACCGACCATAAGATGGGAACGTGATGGACAACCCATCATTCCTGGTGGGCGCTATGATGTCAAGACCATTGACCGTGACAGTACATTAACTGTGTCACAGATCACCCCAGGAGACGCTGGGCGGTACAGTGTCATTGCTGAAAATGAGTATGGTGTCGAAAGCGCAGATATCAGCGTGTTGGTCTTAGGTAAGTTAAAAAATAATACACCAGCTCAGGGTGAAATTGGAACCCTTTCTCAAATTTACTTGTTTGATACATACATAAAGATTTGAAATAATCCAAGATATTGTATATCAAGTGACCTTACAATGTTTTATTAAAGAATTGGAATGAGTGCATGCAGACACGCTTTAACTCTTACAAATTTAATCACACCTCCCCCCCCCATCACCCCCCATTCATTTTCAGTCTATGTAGAGAAGTACTTGTACCTCTTCCCTCCTCTAATGTGACCTTTTTCTCTTCTTGTCCAATACAGGTCCACCTGAGCATCCACGTAACGTTGAGATACTTGATACCACCAGCGATACTGTGAAACTGTCATGGTTACCTCCTGCAACAGACGGTGGCAGTGCTGTCACCTCTTATGTAGTCGAAAAACGTGAAGGTGTCTCAGGACCCTGGGTCAGAGCGTTGACCACTCCCAACACTTGGGCAGAACTAACAGGACTTAAGCCAGACACCCAGTACCAGTTCCGCGTAGCAGCACTAAGTGCATATGGTACAAGTGCTCCCACTACTGATACCATCCGAGGTCTGACTAAGGGTAAGTGTTAATGTTCCACTGATGACACCAGTCATTCTGTAGTAACCATATTGCAGCTTATGGAGAGAACCCATAAGCTCACAAAGTTGTAGAGTTTTAAAGAAAAACTGATTCAGTAAGCCATAAGTTTAGTACTTATGGATGACACCCATCTTATGGATGACACCCCTGTTCCCCCTACCCCCCCCCCCTCATTATCCTCGTTAGACATATTTCCAGAATGGTGTTGACTTAAGTCAATCATCAACTAGAGTTAGTGTTATTTTCATAATAATTAAATAAAATTGAAGATAGCTGACAAGATTATCTTTATCTTTTGTAGCTGCTCCAGTTGAGGAGGAAAGGCCAGAATTTGAAGATTTGGACGCCAGAATGAGACACTATGACACACAGGTGCCAAGACTAGTGGACATCACTAGATTCAAGCCTGGTGATCGATTTGGCTCAGTGTACGATTATTATGACATTCATGAAGAGATTGGAAGGTAAACATTACTAGAGTTATTAGTATTTTAGATCAATTTTTCAGTATTTTAAGGCTTTGAATGTTTGTGATTTCTTCTTTTTTAACTGATAACAAATACTGAAGTACATAGAGATTCCTAAAGAACATTTCTCAATAGTAATACCAAATTGCATGTGTAGAGTTTTCTTGAAAGTCCTGCTGTATGTCTCGAAATACAGCATATCCTGTGCTGTTTGTGAGATTTCCATTGAAGAGGGGAACAGAGTGAGGTAAAGGTTATGGGAGGGGTGGACACACTGCATTTTGGGTCACAGTATTGGGGGAGCGTGGGGATGGAGCTATGATTCTGAAACCTAAAAGGTTAAAGTTAGTGGGTACTTAATCATTCTGTAGTTACATTTCCCTAGGGGTGGATCATCATACCCCTGGCTCTGGACACATTCATTATTCAGATGCAGTTAACTATCACATTGTTTAATCATTTATAGGGGTTCATACGGTGTGGTGTACAGAGCCACAGAGAAAGCCACCAAGAAGACTTGGGCGGCTAAGTTCATCAAATGCACCCCGGCAGAGAAAGAACTGATCAAACGAGAAATTGATGTCATGAAGAAACTTCATCACCGAAGAATACTTCAACTTCACGAAGTCTTTGAGACAGAAGATGAAATGATCATGATCATAGAATTGTTAGTTTATCTATTTATTTACTTGGTTGTGTTTGTTTGTTTAGAAAGTTGTTGGTTGTGTTTGAAATATCTTGTAGTACTTACAAGTGTATTGTTAACTTGTTTCATTAGTTTTACAACAAATGTTTGAAACCTGGAGAAACGATGTCGTGCATCAAAAAATAACAGTACCTTTGTAGTGTATGTGCCAATTCTCAGCATATTTGCATACTGGAATTTTATTCCAATCTTAATTTAATAAAAACATACATTTCCCTCTAAAACTTGAACTTGAATTTTCATATTGCAATGTTTTTGCAAAGTGCTGTTTTGGTCTAAAATGACTGCAAATGTTTGGTTCAACAAATTATGTAGTTTGATTTTTCTAAATTTTTACTGTTAGGTAGGTTTTCTGTTTCATATTTCTTTTGAACAACTATAAATTTAACAACTATAAATAACTACTATAAATTAAATGATCCTTTATTTCCTTATCATTAAAGTTTGACCGGAGGTGAACTCTTTGACCGTATTGTCGATGAAAATCACATCCTTACCGAACCAGAAATTGTTGAGTACATGAGACAGGTCTGTGAAGGCATGAAACACATGCACGAGAAACATATCGTTCATCTTGATATGAAGGTATGTAAAAACTCTTGATCTCTTTTCCTCCCCCTCTCTCCCCTCCCACCCCACCCCCTTCCCCTCTTCCCTCCATGTTACAGTTCTACTCATTTGCCTGTGGTACATGTAGTTTCGTGTTGCTTTAGTTATCATTCCATAAAACAAAATCCTCCAGAACTCTCTTTAAAGTAGCAAATCAAGAAAATCTTGGGGACACATATTTGAATTTGAATGGTTTTCCCCATCTGTGTCAGTACATCAAATAATGAAATCCTTCATTTTTCTCTTAAATTTGGATGTTACAATTGAAGCTTCTGTTGACTGCATTTTGATTTCACATGTGACCCTTTCATAATGCTTATTGCAGCCCTGTGAGGTGGAAACTTGTTGATGAATTATTAATTTAAGAAAAAATTAAGTTTTTAAATTTTTGTTATTCTTTCTAACATCCCAGCCTGAGAATGTCATGCTCAGAGACCGTACATCTGACGATCTGAAACTGATTGACTTTGGCCTCTCTCGTGAAATTGACCCTGATGAACCCATCAAAGTGATGTTTGGAACTCCAGAGTTTGTGGCACCCGAAGTTGTCAATTATGAGCCTGTGGGCTTACCTACTGATGTTTGGTCATTAGGTGTCCTGGCATATATCATGTAAGTTGAATGTCACTGTTTAGAAATATTGTTAGCATGATGGGGTAGAACTAGTGGAGGTATATCAGATCCATTTTGTTTGGGCAAGGAGGTTATTAAGTGACAAGTACGAATGAATTGGTATGTAGGAGAGCGTTTTCCTCTCTTTAGCACCTGCAAAACTTTGTGCAGCCATCATGTAAAGTAAACAAAAATACAGTTATTCTACGTGTTTTCCTTGTGTAAGGAGGAAGAGAGGGATTCACCTTCTCAAACACATTCCACAGTGGATTTTGTCGCCTTTTTTGGGGGGGTATCCTTACGTTACCATCATATTTGCGTGTTATATTCCTATGTTTTGTTTGTTATTTTTTCCAGGTTGAGTGGTTTTTCACCATTCATGGGAGACAATGACCAAGAGACGTTAAAGAATGTTGCCAAGGGTGAGTGGGACTTTGAAGAAGAGGCATTCAATGACATCTCAGACGAGGCTCTTGATTGGATTGAGAAGATCTTAGTGGTCGAAAAAGAGTAAGTGATGATAAGAGACATTTTGGCCTTATTTGTCATTTTTCTGTGATTTTATAATTTCTGGTGATATTGAGAGAGAGGATTGTCCTTAAGTGATTCAGACAATGGATCTATGGATTGCAGGTTTGAGTCCGGGCCGGATCATTAGGTTGCGTCCTTGAGCGAGGTAAGTAATTTGATTTGCCTCTGTTCAAGCAGGTGTAAAAATGGGGGGGGGGGGCTGCACCCTATAGGTTGTCCACCAGAGGATGTGTAGAGTTGGTGTACTTTAGGAAGCAACTGTTGGAATTGTACACATTGCCAGGTGTGTGAGTGTGACAGGTTATTACTGTTGTAAATTTGAGTGAGAAGGCAAGTCATAACTTTCAAGTAATCTTTCAACTTTTATTTTATGTCTTTGTTATCTGCTGCATAGGCAGAAAATATGAACAGAATAGTTGATAGTTTAATCCTGACCTGCTCAGGAGTGTAACCATTCTGCTTAACACCATTAATGGGTTTCAACCACCTCTTTGGGAGGTCTACCATCTTCCCAAGAATATCGCCACCCCTCCATCCTCCTAGCGATGCTGATTACTAACTAATGTCTTGTGGGTGGTGGGGTGGAGTGGCTGGGTTATAAGTGTTGGGTTGGTGTGTGGGTGGATATAAGTGTTACTGTTTTCTTGTATTCTCTCTATTTACATACAGGAGCGCTTCTACTAGACAAGCCCTCTGGATTTTTTTGAGTGCTTCCTTTCACAATTTTCCCTGTTGTTGATATGTTTTGTCACTTAGTTAACTTCTCTGTATTTATATTGTGAAGAAACAAATAAATAAATGATATGAAATGTACCTTTTGTTTCACCTTCTTAGCGACCGTATGACAATCCAGCAAGCGTTGGATCATCCCTGGCTACAGATGATCACCGATGAAGAAGCCAGAAGACACGCCCGCAGACTGGACAGCACCAGACTAGCTACGTACTGGAAGCAGTATAAATATGTGGTACAGTATTTATAGCATAATTGTTTCAAATATCTCACACAAAAATTGTCAAGTATCTTATAGGGTTCTCAGTCCATGTCTTATCATTATATTCTTATATTTGTGTTCCATAAATGCCAGATTATAAAAACCAGTTGGTCACCAGATGCCAAAATCAGGATTTTCTTTTACATTCTTCATTTGTGAGCCTTGAGTGGGTACAAGCCTCTATGCTCTACACAAATCATCTCTATTGTGCAAGGATGAAAATTTAAAAAGTTTGGAATTTGGAGGTGCATTGGGGGAATAAGCCCCCATAGTGCCCTTAGCACACCCCCCCCCCCCATCTCGTAAGGCTCTCTATTTGTGTTCTTCCAGGTTGGGACCCTCAATTGTCTTATTTCACCAATTTCCAATCTCTGGCAAACATTGCATATGATCTAAAATTTCAGAAAAATCTTTTAATAATGGTTTGATGAGTTGATGTGTTTGTTAAGTCTACTAATGTCTGAAGTATTAGTAAAATGTTGGAGAAACAATTTCATTTCATTGCAGAGCGGTCATACAGTGGTCTCTATTGGTAGAGTAGCTCATGGTGGCGCTCTTCGTGAACTTCATCAAGTTTATCGAGGCTCTCAGCTCTACCAGAGAATTCTCTTCATGGGTAAGCTAATAATTTGTCAGAAAGCCTTTGTTCAGGTATCATTTGGACATCTTTCTCAGTAAAGGAAATTGAGCATTTAGCTTAGACTTTCTTCTGGGAAAGTGATCTTAGGTTTGAGTAAGGGTACTAGCCTCCTAGAAGTCACAAGTTTGGCTTTTCCAGATGTGAAAAGAGTAGGGACATTTACTCTCACACTATCCTTAAGTGATAATAGCATATTCTTGTGATAATTGTTATAGGATTCTTGGTCTCCTTCGACATCAACCGAATGCAAATGTATGCTTGATGAAAACATGTGTTTTGAATATTAAATAAAACTTATTGAAATGGTTGGCCATAAATATGTATTATCAACTATATTTTCCATTTTGTTCTTCAAATGTGACTACAAAAAGCTATACAATGTTTTTTGAAACTGTTTAACAGATTCCCGAGATGCGGCTCCTAAGATAACCAGACGTCTAGAAGATGTGATCGCTATAGAGGGTAACGCCGCTCGCTTTGAGTGTGAAGTTACGGCCATGTCAGAACCTCTCATCGAATGGTACAAAGACCACGAACTCCTGGTCATCGGAGTCAAGTACAAGATGCTCTACGACGATGGAACGTTCACTCTGGTTGTGAATAACGTAGACATCGATGACGTCGGACAGTACGTCTGTCGAGCTACCAACTCCTATGGACACGCTACCTCATCGGCTGACCTGGAAATTGAATGTAAATTAAAGTTACATACAAGTTTGATTTGCTGTGTGCTCTGCATAAGCAGATCTATGAAACGAAAGCTATTAAAGTGTTAGGACTGTTTCAGACGAGCATATGAGACCAGAACTACAAGTTTGGTCAGCTGCGAATGGTTTTTACAGACAGTGACATTAGATTATGTGGTGTGACCGGCCCTCCCATTTATTGTGCAGCCACTTGAGGGGTTGTACGATAGGTTAAATCTTATCCCAATAGTGTTGATTAGACTCAACTAATGTAAATTACAATATTATTTGTTGTTTTCCAGTAATATGAAATTTTGAGTTTGAGGAAAGTTCACATCTAGTTATCAACATGAAATATATAAAATTAGGGTTTTTTTATTTCTTATTTTTTGGGCCATTTGTTACTATTTGTGTATTATATATCAATTGCTTCATGTTCTATAGTGCTTGGAGAAGAAGAACTGGCCAAGCGAGGAGAGAGAAGAACTCTTGATCTCAAGAGGCAGCGGTAAGGATTTATTCTTACTTTTTTTGTACTTATTTTAAGGGGGTGGGGGGGCAGGCACCAGTTTCATGACTAAAAGGGACAGTGTAACTTACATTACAAAATCACTGGTATTGTAAAATTTCACATAACTGTAACAACTAAATCAGAATTACTCACCAAGAATTTTATTTGATGATTTAGCTTCTTCCATTTCTAGAATTCCTCTAGGAGAGAGAGGTAGGAAGCTGAGAGCTGGTCGAGCTGCCCTTATCGGGGTCAGCGAGAAAGCACCTCGTCTAGTCTCTGAACTGGAGGACCAACAGTGTGGACTAGGCTTCATCCTCCCATTGACCTTCCAAGGTATCAATAATTTCCCAGAAATATGCCTAGACACTTTGCCGGGAAAATAATGTGAAATAATTATCTAAGCTTCATTATTGTGATGGATATTCGACATACCACAGGATTTTAATACTTCAGGTCATCTAGTTAACACATTTGTCAAGTGAATCTTTTTGTTTTGAAACTAGTTTGTGAAATTTTCAGGAGGTAATGTAGGATGGGTAAAACATTTCACCTCACATATCAAGATTTTTTTTTTCTTTTTTATAGAAACTCAAGTTTTGTTTTGTTAATAATAATCCTTCAGTTTATTAATATGAGATGAAATTTAAGACCGGGTAAACTGCAGAACGTTTAAACGGTCAGGTTAAGAAGTATCCTCTACTACTAGCCTTAACAACATGAAAAAAAGGTTCCCATTTTCGAACAGATTCAAATTTTCAAAGAACAGTGTAATATATAGTCCATTCCTCTATTGTCTTTTTTTGTATAAGGATTGATGGTTGGTGGTGAGAGGGGACATTAAAGGGATTTCTCACCCCAGTTGTGTTTATGATGAAATGTCCTCAATATTCTTGGTCAAGTTTGTAATCATTTTATGTTTTGGTTTGATCAGTTCTCCTACCACCACATGTGGATACCAAAGTGAAATGGATGAGAAACGAGGAAGTCGTCAAGGAAGGCTCTCATCTTCACTTGCTGGAGGAGGATGAGGAGGGAGTCTACACCCTAGAGATTGAAGAGACCCAAATAACTGACTCTGGTATCTATGAGGCAGAAGTCTCAAACCAATTTGGAACCGTCGCCACCCGTTGTAAGGTTGACGTCGATGGTAGGTGGCTGGTTTCCAACTTTCGAGAGCCAAGAGTGTGTTGTTAAGAGTAATAAAGTTTCTAATCTAGCAAAGTGATTCGGTATTATTCCAAATTTGCTAGAAAATTGGTCAACTATTGTCTTACTTTTGCATTTGTTGTATTGTCACATCTGTGTAGAATAGTATTCATTAGTATGTCTTTGAATAATACTGTTTTGGAACTATAATAAAACATAGCACTTTTGGAAAGTTGTTACAGGTTTAGTATGCTTAACTTCTGCTATGTCGTGTAGTTAAATAAAGTAAGGTTTATTGACATTTTCACTATTTTAAGGTATTTGGAAGTATACTCTTACCCAAATACAGGGGAACTTTTGTGTCACATTGTGATCATTGTCATAGAGGAATCTACTGCCAATACTCAACTAGTTGAAACCAATATTGCCAAAGATGGCTATAACACCATGTATTTTTTTGTTTTCATATAATTACCTTTTTATCACTCTCTTTTTAGATAAATACATGGACAAATATTCCAACTACAGCCGACCAAGATTCACACAGGTTCTCCGCGACATGTTGATTGTTGAAGGCAGTGCTGCCAGGTTGGACTGTAAGATTACTGGCATTCCAGAACCAGAAATCAGATGGTGAGTCACATGTTGATGTTACTCTAACATTTTGTGTTTATATTTCTAGTGTGTCTTCCTTGCATTGCTTTGTAGCAATTCTGAAAGTCAACTTATCATTTTAAGCAACACCTTTACCCCTCCCCTTCCACCCCCATCCCTCACCCATTTCATCTCCACTCTCCTTTCTCTGAACCATTCCCAAAACCCTCATCTTCACGTGAGGCTGCATATAAACAAATAAACTGTTCTCTTTTCTAGATTGAAATTTTTGAAAATGATAGAAGATTTGAAACATAAAACAAAATGAGATACTATAATGACTGTTAGAATAAGGACCAGTGGCATGTATAAGGACCACACATCCCCCTCCAATTTATGAAATGTTCTATTCACCTGTGGCCCTACCATAAAAGTTCAGCACTTACCTAAATCAGTTGGGGGTTATTTGAACTCCTTCACCTCCCCCCCCCCCTCCCAACCTTTGAAATCCTCTGCTCACCACTGACAAAAGACAAACTTAATAACCTATTTGTTTAACAGGTTTAAAGATCATAAAGAAGTCCAGGATGGCCAGCATTACTCCTTTGAATATGGAGATGATAATGAGACCTACACCCTGGTGATACAGGAAGCATTCTTGGAGGACGCAGGCACTTACACATGTCAAGCCTCCAACCTGGTCGGAAGAATAGCTTGCGACAGTGGCGTCAAAGTCAAAAGTGAGTTGCTCTCCATTGTGTTTTTAACATGATCAGCAAATTATGAAATGGAGAACTTTAAATAGGAAAGCTTTTCTTTGTTTGTTTGTCATTGTCCAGAAAATACAACAGTTTTAATGTAAGTCTTCTCCTGTTTTTTGTCTAAAGAAGTTAAAAATAGTGCTTGTGTTAAACCATTGACTTTAATCTCTATGTCATCCTTGCACCATACACATATCACACAATCACATTTGGCATACAGGTACATCAGAGAAATATCATGTAAGGTGTATGAGATGAGATCTTTCACTATTTTGTGCCCCTTGGTGATGTCTATGAAATCTGCCGAGGGCTACAATGCCCTATGATGATGTTAGAATGATGATTTTATGATGATATGATACGATATGATGATTTTAATTGGTTTTGAAAGGTTCTGTAAAATATAAAGTTTTTGGGCTATATACTTTGGAAATCTGCAGTTTACACCTTCAGGGCAATTGCCAGGTCAGGTATAAATGTCCAGTTTGGCATTTTAGTATATTCCAAGAAATCACTGTTTCACTTTAACTATCTACTTTCTTTAACGATGCAAACAAAGTTTGCAGAAATTGACAAATAATTTTGTTTTTGTTTTGTAGCTGCTGGAGCAGACAGCGATGTTGAGTGAGTACAACCATTTTATCTTTTATAGTTCATCACTTTACCTTTCCCATAATCAGCCATTCCATTGTGACAACTAATACTCAAACAATTAAGAATAACACTTTTAAATATTGCACCTGGAGCTTCAAATGTAAGAACCTTACCTTTGGGGAGGGGGAGGTGGGAGGGGGAGGGCAGGGAGAATGGAGGGAAGGAAGGAGAGTGTTCGAGGAGAGCCTGCAAAATGTCCTTTAATCTTTTAACTTTTGCATAATCATTGACTGCTCTAATGTTTTGAACCTTACAGAGATATCGAAGTAGCCCCCAAGATTAGAAGGGTGGACTCATTTGAGCCTCCCAAGCAACGCCAGGTTGCACCTTTCTTCAGTCTACCACTGTCTCGCAAGACCTTTGAAGTGGATAGCACGGCCAAGATGAGCTGTGCCGTCCAGGG
>KN884781.1:0-23279 GCA_000934455.1 Apostichopus parvimensis
GTTATAGGTCCAGGGGATAGTTAGAGTACAAGTTTTGCGCAGCAGTTTTGAAGGCTATATGAACTTTGTCTCTTATAAAAACAAATCTTTGGGCTCTGTATACCCAAAACGCTATGCATTTTTCATAGTAATTTGCCCATTTGGGGGAGGTTAAAACTAGTCACTTAAGCTAGGCTAATTGAATTCCTCATTCAAAGTTGGAAATACTTGTAAACATGATGATATCTAAAGAATGGAATCTATGGTGCGTATATCATGTTTATTAGTGGAGGCTCTATGTTGTTATAATGAATCCTGTTCATCATAAGGGAAGGTCTGAATAGATGCCTTACTGAGCTGATAAGTGATATATGTGTGGAGTCAATAGGGTATCAGTACAAAGCAAATCATGCATTAGTGCCGGTAGGTTTTTTTCTTTTACCGAAGATTGGACAATTTGGTCTTGTTAGATCAATGTTAAAATGTGACGAGACAATGACTACTGAAGGCTAAGCTCAAAATATTTGAACATAGACCTATGTTCATTTTTACAAAGGAATGGTATTAGTTACTGACAAGCTTAAACATAATATGCAAGAGGCCAGAGTTAAAGGCATTGAAGACTCGCCCCAATCCGCATGCGGCCATCTGAAAAAGTTAAATTTCCGTTGCTTGCAAGTGAAGTTTTTTTCGTGTTGCTACAAAATGCAGACAGTACAGTAATGAAATTTGATACCTTGTTATCTTTAGCTGGACCTGAGATGTCCATCGCTGTATTGTTTGTACACTGTGCTGTGGGTATTGACCGCAGCTGAATGTACTGACTGTACACTAGTGTCTAATTACCGATGGTAGCAAGCTGTGTGTGTGTATTTTCTGGGATCGATAGTGGTTTTTTAACACTTTAGATTACCAGCATTAGACATTTCTTTTTGCGCGAGTCTTCACACCCTTTAAGACTCGAGCAACAGTATTCCAAATTGGGTTATTATCTGTCATAAACCTTTCATCATGATAGATCTGGTACAAGTCATATTGCAAACATCAATTGAGCTCAGACATGGAATTCAATGGTCCTTTCATATGAGTGAAACAGAGTGCAATCTTTGGAAACCTTACAAGCATGATATCTAAAGAAGGGAAACTTCTGTCTAGATATCAGATTCCTAAATGATGCTTATAACTACTGTACACATCATTAAAACTGCAGTGCATTTTGTTTATTGTTGGTTTGTGTGTAAAATTTAGAATGAAGTTCCAAATAGAAACAGCTTTTTGTGGGGTGGCTGTAATGGTATGCAGGTCTTCTTCAAAGGTAGTTTAGGACAACCGTAAGATGGAGGCACCACTTAAAAAAAAATGATTTGGGCTACATGCACAGTATTATGCAGAATAGGCTACTTCTAACAGTATGTATATAAACAAAGGCCTATGTGTTTCAGAACATTTAATGTTAGCTGCGGTCATAAAGTCCCCACCCCATCTGAATCCTTGATATTCTTTGATGTTATGAAATATACCAGTAATATCAGGAACTTATCAGATGGAAAAAAAGTTTTAACTTAGGAGGACAAAACAAATGCTGTTAAAGGCATTGAAGACTCGCCCCAAACCGCGTGCGGCCATCTGAAAAAGTAGGATGGATGGTGGTGTCTAACACTTCTGTTACACCTCATTGGACACTAGGTCAGATTACTGGCATTAGAAGTTTCTTTTTGCGCGAGTCTTCACACCCTTTAAGTCTGACGCAAGGTTGCATATAGGGCCGCGCGCCAGTAATAACAGTGGGAATTGTTTTTACCACTTTCACGCCCTAATGTTTCACTAAGAGACTCCCAATTGCAACAAATTGTGCACCCCCACGATTCCTCCACCCATACCTGATCAATTGTCATAAAATAACATCAAATTTGTGTTTGGGGATTTCACCCAATTTAGCCAATTGCTAAACAGAAAAACTGGCAACTCTGAAGTAAACCTTTAGCAGAACATCTGACATGATGTAATATAGATAATCTATTGTACAGTACTGGAGTATACTCTAGTTGTGAGTTGGGGAGGGGGAAGAGTGGGGGGAGGGAGTTAGTTTGTCAATGTAGGTTTCATTCAATCCACCACATTTTAAATTAGGGATAACATAATTAGATAAGGTATTCAACTAACATTCATTCATACTTAGTAAAGATTCCTAAATCCTATTGGTCCATTCAGGTCAGCTGACCGTGGTTAATCCTGTGAGTAACTCACGGTAAAATTACGGGGCATCACTTAAATAAATCTTTGGTTATATGTATAAACCAAAAATGTTTTGTTTTATGATTTTTCCCCCACACAAATGGTAGTGTATGAATGAACGGGGTTAATCAACGGTCTAGCGTGCGTTACTCACATGATTAATGCACTCCGGGTGTTAATGCTATCGCTGGATGCACTCTGGCTTCGCCCTTGTGCATCGCTTGCATTATCCCCCGATCGTGCATTAATCCTGTGAGTAACGCACGCTAGACCGTTGATTAACCCCTTATTGTTGCATTTTATTTGTCTTCAAGATACATTATGAGTTACTGTACATTGTCTGTTACTGTGATATATAACTTAATATATAATGAGGCTATAATTGATAAACTGTATAACTAAATGAACAAAGAAATGTCTATATATTAACCAACTTAAGGAAAAGTAGCTCAGTTTTTAGAACTCACAGATTGCTAGCCCTAAGGTCACTAGTTTGAATCCAGTTCTAGCAAACAATTTCTTTGCTATTTACAACAGTTTGTTAACTTTCCAGTCATACTGTTTCTCTATTCATCTCCATACAGCAAGAAAGAGACCCAAAAGAAACTTCATGATGTTGGGAAATAAATCTTGGGATTTATTCTTTATCAGACCATTGTAGCAGCCATGACACAATCAGTTGTTGTTCAAGGTAATATATGCATTTTAATGTAGGCTACAATCAAGCCGAATACCAGAAAATACACTAAGAAAATAATGCAAAAGTTCATTTTTTTTTTAGTGAAGGGGTGCAATCAACTCGAACATTTTATTGAGATGTCAAAAATAAAGCTAGGAGTCATGATACAAATCGTAATGATATATGCCATGCTAACATTATTTGTTTGGTTAATTTCCATGTAGTTTTTAACTCTGGAAGGTTCATTTAATAGGGTGACTCTTGGCACCGTATTAATTTTGGTATGTTGCAGTATATTAGAAATCTTTGCATGCCCTAATGATGGCTTTGGTTTCAGCATAAACACTGTTGACATTTTACCTTGAGAATATAATAATAATAATCAGCAGTTATTTTTACAACTCTTAAGCGACCACAAATGTAGGAGAAACCCGCAAGGGCTTATGGATTACAACTTACTGTCAGGTGGCTTCCAATTTAACACTTTAACTCAAATTTGGAATCTTTATCAAGTAAAAAAATTTCAGATGGGAAAACCAAAGATTGCTCTTGGATGAAAAACCCACCTTACTATAACCCCGCTGGGTATCAAACCCGGAACCTTCCAATGGCTAAGCCTCATTGCTTCAAATGCCACCGCCTTTATCCACTCGACCACAGCACGGATCAACAAAGATATAATCAAGTGGCCCCATGACATGACATGATTCAAACTGACAGTTCCCAGACACATCTTTTAAGCTATGACACATCTCCCAAACAGGGCAAGATTTTTCTTACCCATTTGAGGCAGCTTTCTTCACCAAGATCTCTTTCATATAAGCTCAAAATGAGCTAGGTTTGAAAATATATGCTGAATTTTACTCTCTGTTCAACATGCAAATAGTTCACTAAACTGATTTTTTGTTCTTTTTCATGACAGTTGGGCAGTGTGGGAACCAGGTGAGTTTTCTCGGTACTTATTTAGTGATCAACGGAACAGACTATGTATCTCCTCTCATAGCCGGCTGTCAGTTGGTTAGCCTGCTTGCACTGTTCATTACTGTGCTGGATAACTTAACAGGGGATGTGTTCATGCCGGGTGGCTGCGCCAGGCAGTTCTGAATGCAGCCCAGCCAAGTTATTATTTGAAACATTTGTGCCCGTTTTTTTTTTCATGATTAATTTAACAACTTTTACCAATACCAAAACTGGTAAAAATTTACGAATGGGGGGGATCCCAACCCTGAGACCTCTCCGCCAGGATGTGGATGACACCACCAAACAAATCCGCCCGGCACTCAGATAATCTTGGACACATCCCTGACTTAATTATGACCCAAGTGTGTTACATGGCAATCCAGTCAGGCTTGGACTTGAAAGATTAGGAACAGGACTTGGAATACTGTACTGTACTTTGAACAGTTTTGTGAAAGCTACACAGCTAGAACCAGAAAATTGAGAAACATTTGCTGTGCAATCCATTTCAATGTAGTGCCAACTTTCCACTCACATGTACAGTAAGGGTTTGCTCTAGACCGGAGTTGTCCAACCTTTTGCAGAGGAGGGCCACATGGAATGATTATGATTAAGGAGTGGGCCGCATGAACCCTGCGCTCGATTTTTGGCCCGAAGCCCAAGGCAACAAAATGTGAGCACTGCGCGCGGAGCGCACTGATTTAATTTCCTTCCTGATAAAACAGATGAATAAGTGCAGCCGCCCCCCCCCTTCGCTGAGAGAGTGTCACACAAACTGACCTGAATGCAGTGTTTTAGACCCAGAAGGTTCGAATGATTGATTATATAGCTTCAAATTGTTATCAATAAATCTGCTCACTAAAATTTCGCACCGTAGAGCATCTCTGGCGGGCCGGATGCAACCCTGCTGCGGGCCGGACTGTGGCCCACGGGACGTATTTGGACAACCCTGCTCTAGACAGATTCAGCTGATTCAGCCAAAAACATTTGCTGACCTGCAAGAGCTCGATCAGACTTGTCCCTCCCCCTAACTCCCACTATTCAGCATATGACATAACAGAAACTTCAGAATGAATGTTTTAATTATTTGTGAAAATGAAGACATCCCCAAAGTGGCTTTGGGATGCTACCAAATTTTTCGGTTGGTTTTATTCTTTTATGCTCCAGTCATGTGGCATTCCCTTTCCAAAATATTGTGAGTCCCTTTACTGGTAACTATTAGCTTAATACCAATAACAAACTGCTAATTTGTGCAATAGGTTAAAAAAGTTTGGCATCATTGAACAATTTAGGGCAGTTGAGGTATGTCTGGTCCCTGCTTGGATAGTTTCTAACTTTTTCCGTTGAGCTTGAATTATTGTAATCTACGAATCTGGAGAGAAAGTGACTTTTGAATCGTTACAGATTGGCTGTCGTTTCTGGGACTTAGCTCTGCGAGAACACGCAGCTCACAACAAGAAAGGTCTCTTTGATGAATCCTTGGGCAGTTTCTTTCGCAATGTCGATTCAAGGTAACTTGTTGCATTACTTTTATTGCACTGTTCCATGTCCTGATTATGGAATTTAATAAGCGGTCTGTGAACTGGCTTTGCTATTTGCCTCTCTTTATTTGCTCTTAGAATGTTGCCTTTCTCCCACCCTTCCAAGAAATAAAAAGGTCTTATAACTTCCATGATAGTAAATCATTTTATTCAATTATCTCAATGCAATAAAAGTTATTCAGGGAATGGGGGGGGGGGGGAGGGAGGGGCTCTGGTATGGAGAAGCATTTCATGAGGGCTCTGGTGTTGTTTGTCATTCATGGGTGCTCTGTAGTTGGGTGTTATTCATGGGTGCTCTGGTGTGGGATGTCATTCGTGGGTGCTCTGATGTGGGGTGTCATTCATGAGTGCTCTGGTGTTGTTTGTCATTAATGGGTGCTCTGGTGTGGGGGTGTCATTGTGTGTGCTCTGGTGTTGGGTGTTATTCATAGGTGCTCTGGTGTTGGGTGTCATTCATGGGTGCTCTAGTGTGGGGTGTCATTCATGGGTGCTCTGGTGTTTGGTGTTATTCATAGGTGCTCTGGTGTGGGATGTTATTCATGGGTGCTCTGGTGTGAGATGTCATTTATGGGTGCTCTGATGTGGGGTGTCATTCGTGGGTGCTCTGTTGTGGGGTGTCATTCGAGGGTGTGTCTTTTTGTCAGTGTTTAGGTAACAAACTACTATTCTGCGTAAAGTCATCTTTCTACACATTCCTCTTTCTTATTGTTTTCGTCAAGGTCTGTTTTTTTTTCCTTTCTTGTTTGTTAATCAACAGATATGCTAATCCTCCTGATCTCGGAGTCAGTGAAGGCAAGAACAAGATATCCTCCTTAAAGGCCAGGGTGAGTTAATAACAGTAGAGTGGTACATCCCCGTAATCAGCAGAAATTAAAAGAGTCTCTTGGATCCCCAGTTCAGTGGCGGAGCGTCCATACAGTCAGGGGGGGGGGCGAATGCCCCCCCCCCTGACGGACTCAAATGGACTGCTGGTGCCCTTTTCAGCTTTTTACCACTTTTAACTTATTCGCGATTATTGACTTTATTATTGCGCTCTCATCTACTTATTGACATTTGTCACATTTTGTTCTTGTAATTTTCTGACAAAATACTCTAACGGCGGTCTTGTGATGAAGCGCATGCACTTTCAACACCCATATAAACTTCAGAGTTGTCACAAATGGCGATGACACCTATTTATTCTTCGTTTATCTGCAAATTAGCAAGGCCCGGAAAAGGTCATTTCCGGCGATCTAAGGAGTATCTTGACTCAAAAAGTTTCTGTACGCTCCTCGCCAACCTGTGGTGGCACTCCGCTTAGATAGTGTCGAAAGCGCCCCTACAGACCATTCTCGCCCCCTCTGACCAATACCCCTAGCTCCGCCACTGCCCCAGTTGCCTTATTCTTTTTATATTTAGTTTTCTAGACTACTGTAAAATGAAAAAATTCAGTGAAAGGATGACTTTCTCCTAATGCAGCCAATGTCGCTGTCTTCTAATTCAAAGTTGGCCTGACGTTTCGATCCTAGCAGATCTTCTTCAGAGGCTTCAGAGGCTAAAGGTTTTCTAGACTACTGTAAAATGACTACTTTAGCCTCTGAAGAAGATCCTGCTAGGATCGAAACGTCAGGCCAACTTACTTTTACACATTCTATTACACAGGCTCTCTAGTGGATAAGCAGTTTGCTAACAGTTTTATTTTATTTTCGTCTTCTAATTCAATCTGAAAGAACACCAAACATTCAAATACCTGCTTCTGATTGGCTGTTCACCAGGACATAGACATTGTGGCAATCTGCTGATACAGTTTGACATGGGGGGAAAATTGGCATAATAGTTGCCTCTGTTTGGCTGTATCACTCACTTTACACAGGGAATTATTTTGTGTAGCAGTTTTGAAGGCCCTGCACTTTGTCCCATGTAAACTACTATTGCCCACTGTGTACATAAACTGCTATGCATATTTGCACTGTATTTAAGTTTACATAGCAGTTTGTTAATTTTGCATAGTATTTTGCAATGCGATACGGGATAAGTTATTACCTGTATCAGAGGTAGTTCACCAGACAACATTCAAAGATATAAATCCATCACAATTGGGGGTCAAATATTCTGTGACGGTTTCCAGACGGTTAATTAGTCTATTAACAGTAGAACTAATAGTGCATGCACTTGGATTACAAGTTTGATAGTTCAGAATCAATCGTTCTGCAGAATCCAAGTGTCATCAACTCTCTTCATAAACTCCACCACAGAATTGGTATAAACACTGTAATATCGTCACATTTTGCCTGATTTTTGTAGGCCGTGCTGGTTGACATGGAAGAAGGAGTTGTTAATGAGCTGCTCTCTGGGTCACTTCGAGATGTGTTTGATTATCAACAGATGTTAACAGACGTCTCGGGATGTGGCAATAACTGGTGCGTCTTACCTTAAGTTTTGGTTCTTATTTCTTTGTCAATAGTTGTCATATTCAGTGTTGAAGTTGCTGCGACCTGCGAGAGTTTGTTACAAAGGCTTTGTTAACACCATTTCAATCTTCACACATGTGTAATTACACATGTTTAAGGTATAGATTTTTGGGGGGTTTCAACCACTGATGTTATAATTACTGTTTGAAACTTATGGTCATGACTAAAGTAGCATATATATTGCTGTAAGTGAGGTTGTTGCCCTCAAAATGTATGGAATCCTGTCTTGTAAGCAGTAACAGTATTTTACGGTATTCCTGTTAACAAGGCAGTGGGACTCAAAACATTTGGCATTATATCTTATGGATATCATATTTATTGTACATAACTGTAAACAGAGCTAAAGGTCTCAGAATGTTTGGAATTCTGTACAATGAACAGTAACATTAATTTACTGTATTCCTGTAAATAGGGCCGTGGGCCACAAGATGTATTAATGTCAGCATCATACTACATATGACATGGCTGTACACAAGGCCGTGGACCATCATCTGTGTGGATTTCTATATTGTGAACAGTAATGTCTGTTTTATGTCTGTAAGAGCAGTGGGACACATAGGGGGTCGATTTCAATATCCTGAATTTGAACAATTATTGTATTTCATCAAACAGGGCCGTGGGCCACAAACTCTATGGCTTTCAATATCAAGAGCAACTGACGGAGACCATACGATTAGCTGCGGAGCATTGTGATTGCCTGCAGTGTTTCTTCCTGATTCATTCAATGGGCGGAGGTGAGTAGAAAAATTGGAATTTTGGGAAAATCTACGCTACAAAATGCCCAAGGGGTAAAACTGTTAAAGCCCCCGTAAGTTATTCACACTTCAAAAAGTTCCATTCACACTGCTCAGGGAATCAGCAATGCATTTTGACCATAGCTGTTTGTAACCCTAAAGTCAAATAAACACCATCCAACCCTTTAAACAGAGGTAACCCTCGTCACAAGGATAGAACAGTAGTTTGTGCTTGGTTAATATGAATACTGCATAATTATGCATGTTTATAGTGTAAGAGATGAAGTTATAATATGAAGGATTGGGCAGTTGTTTCATCAAAGCTCAATCTCAATTCAATCTTGACGGTCTAATCAACCTTTTTTCAGTACTATCGTGTGGTAAATAGTAATACAATCACGATGTTGATGTACTTTCTCGCCAAAATTTTGGCCAAGTCACAGAGATTGAACGTATGAAATATTCAAACCAAAACAAAGGTGTCTTATTCGTTGTTATTATTTCAGTAGAGAAGGAAAGCATGCTTCCGATTAATGCTTTCATCTCGACCATAACAATATCAAAGAACGGGACATCATTCTTTCAAAGTTGGCTCCATCTCTGTGAACAGGCCAAATTATTTGGGAGAAAGTGCGTCACCATGATTGTGACTATTTACAACACAATATGTATGTTACGTTAACTACCCACCTGTATGTTACGTTAACTACCCACCTGTATGTTACGTTAACTACCCACCTGTATGTTACGTTAACTACCCACCTGTATGTTACGTTAACAATGTCTAATAGTGTGTTACATGTCTTGTCGTCTGTCAGTGCATGTTTTGTAATAGAGAGGCTCATACATCAACTTCCTGAATAAAACTATAGCATGTTTATATCTTGTTGTCATCAGCCTAATCTGTGACTCCCCGAACCCAGACTGCTACTCTTCGAACCCTGCCATGTCCCTGTCCTTAACCAAGGACTTACAATATTTACCCTAATCTGTGACTCATCTCAATCCTGCATATTACTCTTCGAGCGCAGCCATGTCCCTGACCATCTTCCAGTTCATACATTTGGTCTGGAAGTCTTTAAAATACATAGCAACTGGTTGTATTACAAATGGAAATACAAGGGCCAAATAGCTCTCTGAGTTTTGACTATGGATTATGATGATGTTCAAAGCATTTAGGCATGTACATGTTACTGACATAAACTTTGGCCAACTTTTCATGCTATCTGAAAAAATTTAATTACGTACGTCGAAGATTAGGCTGATGACGCCATGATTCCACATACATGCAGCTGATCGAGTTTGAATCCATGCTGCATGAAGGAGATGCTTAATGATATTGTACTTTTCGATCTTGCTTTAATGTATGTTGAAATCATTATAACCTATAAGAACAGAAGTTGCTAATAACAACTTCGGAATGGTATCTTCAAGTTGCGTATGAACTCTTGTAAACTTAACCGTGGCGTATTCCATTCTGTCAGTTATAAGTGTAAGAGGGTGTGCCTCATGTTTATTCAGTGTGTGAGGTCATGCCCGCAGTTTTCTTCGTTCCTGCATGTGGCATGGAGAGATCGGGTAGCTTACTGGCTTTCTAGATCTGCGTAGGGTCAGTTGTGTGACCGGATACTTTATATTACTTATGTTACTTGTGCCAGGGTGTGGCAGCCAGTGCAACCCATGCCGATACTGTGTGACCTTTGATTGTCACGGGATTTGCGTTATAGGAGTAAAGGCCGGCCGAGGTACGTTTTAACTATTGCGCATATTTCTCAAATCCTTTCTGTTCCTTACATCTTTAGGTACGGGATCTGGTGTTGGCACAGCAATTTTAAGTCTGCTTGAAGACGAATACCCCGACGTTTATAGGTCAGTACGACAGATACCTTGACATTTATAGGTCAGTACGACAGATGCCCTGACGTTAGGTCAGTGCGACAGATACCCTGACGTTTGTAGGTCAGTATGACAGATACCCGACGTTTGTAGGTCAGTATGACAGATGCCCTGACGTTTATAGGTCAGTACGACAGATACCCTGACGTTTATAGGTCAGTACGACAGATACCCTGACGTTTATAGGTCAGTACGACAGATACCCTGACGTTAATCGGTCAGTATGACATACCCTGACATTTATAGGTCAGTACGACAGATACCCTGACGTTTATCGGTCAGTACGACATACCCTGACATTTATAGGTCAGTACGACAGATACTGTAAATAACATTTCAACAAAACAAATTTGTTCTGATCGTCAAAGAAACTTGATTTCATTCTCCGAATGACTTTTTATTAAACCATTTTTCTTCATTTAATAGATTTGTAACAGCAGTCTACCCTAGTGCTGATGATGATGTCATAACGTCCCCGTACAATAGTGTCCTCGCCATGAAGCAGTTAACGGATCATGCGGACTGTGTAATGCCTGTGGAAAACCAGGTAACTCCCTAAAACAGATGCTAATGGCACAATATCCATTTTACAATAGTGTCCCGACTTATTGGTCCCCATGTCCTGATTCCTAATGGAGATAAATATGTCATGATTCCTAATGGAGATTAATATGACATAATGTCCAGGGCTTTATTACACTGTCCTGACCTGTAGAAATTCAGTTAACTCCTAATAGTGCTTATGGCACAGCTTCCATTATACAATAGCATGTGGAATACAAAGTATTCCCTAGGACAGATGAGTGTCATCATGTTATTATGCAATAGCGTCCTGGCATTAAGAAAACCAGGTACTAATCCCTTATAGGAAATGAGTTTACTGACTGAAATAATTTCATTCAAAATAATTATCATTTAACCTCTTTATATTTATTGTTATAAATTTCTTTACTGACAGGCTCTAATGGACATATGCCAAAAGATATCGCAGGCTCAAGCTACTGTGGGCGGGGGTAAGAGGACCTACCCTACCCATCCCGGAGGGGGGACGAAGAGAACCCAAAGGAAGCCTGGCAGTGGCCCTGCTTCTGGGGTTGAAAAACCATTTGATGCAATGAATGACATTGTTGCCAATTTACTTCTGAACTTAACAAGGTTCGTGTTTGTTTTCTTGCGACCATATTCCGTGCAAATTGGGGAAGCAGCCTATCGTTTGAAGGCTTCATTTGGAAAAGCATTGAATGGTTGAAATTCCGATGTTCGGCGAAAGTCACGCATTAGACCGCAGTGTTCCCAACTGACCCCTTGAAATGTGATCAACTTTTTAATTTGTGTACGGCGCTGTCGGCGCGTATGGGAAGCTTATGATATGTATTAAATCTATGCGATGTCCATCACACTTATTTCACCTAGTCTTTAGCAACACAAAGTGGAAGTCAATGTTTGTAGCATGGACACAGCTGGTCTAACAAAAGACCAAATGTGGAAAATTTGGTAGCCCTATTTCAACATATCTTGCAATGTCAATCTTGTGTGGTAATCATTTTATATTAGCCAATTAATTGCAGGGATACTTTCCCATTTACCAAATAAGAATAATGTTGTTATTACATGTTGAGCTTTGCAACCATAGATGTCACCACTAAACCCTAAGCTTTTAAAAACAATTAACAGTGGCATAATTTCATCTGTTTCTAACAGTTCCTCCAGATTTGATGGCTCTCTCAATGTCGATTTGAACGAAATCTGCACCAACCTGGTTCCATTCCCCCGCCTCCATTACCTTGTCACTAGTCAGACACCGCTTTATGCTCTTAGTGACTTAAGAATCCCCGCCAGAAGGTAACAATTTTTAAAGTTTTTTTTTTTCATTTTTTTTTAAAAATTTTTAAAAGAATAGTCCAGGTCAAAATTTCGTTTTGATATGTTAAAGCAGCATTTTGCATCTTTTTCTATGATTTTTCTCAACCTCACTGACTCCACTATGCCATAACAATATACATAACTAGCTTATCTATTTAATCTTACTTCAAATGGTGGCATAAAAGTGGAAAAATTTGCAACTTTCAACTTTGTTTTTCTCCAAGATATTTTCCGTTGGGATCCCAATAAACCTCGCCCATAATATGAATATTTAAACACTACGAACGTCATTGACCAGTACGTAATACAACACCATCCTTGATTTGTGTAGTCTATATGGCAGTTGTACCAGGGAGTTCCATAACAACTCCCTGGTTGTACCAATGCAAAGTCTTGAATCTATTTTTAGCAACGGCTCATAACTAAACCTGCATCTCTGATTGGTTGAATTCAAACTAGTGGGTTTGGGGGAAGTGTATGCGATTAATTTTATATGTGGAATTTGTCGTGGACACTTTTCTCATTATCTGCAAATATCCTTAATTACTCGCCAATTAACGTTGTTGGCAGGGGAAAACTTGGCTAATATCTTAGTTTGCTGTTTTGTGATTGATATTTGTAAAAAACTCAATGGACATGTCAAAAAAGTAGAAAACGGCGACCAAACGCAAAATGCTGCTTTAAAGAGGAACATAATCTAAGCATTCTAGTTTGTTTGCCACCTTCGTATAATGAGTGAACTTGGAGCAAACAGGTGTGATGTCATAGTTACACACTGACAAATAATGTTTTGTTTTTCTTTCTTTTTTTTCAGTCTATTGATTTGACCTTCGATTGGGTTGGGTTACTAGTTTGTCTAAAGGGGATGTGAAGTTTATCAAATACCAATACCTATTGTACATTAATATTATGGATGCATCCCATTGTGGAGTATAAAATTAGAGGTACATTTTAAAGGAAAGCAAAACATTATTTATCAGTGTGCAACTATGACGTCACACCTGTTTGCTCCAAGTTCACTTTTGGTACGAAAGACGGCAACTTCAACTGTCAATATCTCAAAAACTGTACATAGGAGTTGAATGCAAATTTCACCAGAATGCTTCTATTATGTTCCTCTCTATTCATATTAAAACAAAATTTTGACCTGGACTTTTCTTTCAAAATGCCCCTCCCCCGCTCCATCTTCCTAACCTATGCAAAGACAAAAATTGAACCAACAGGTATAGACTGTATGAAAGCTAACTGAGTAAATTCAAAGGTGGGAGATATCGAATACCATAGAAAATATCATTTATTTCTTTAGCCAGTGCTATTATAGTCACATGGATCAAGGTGGTGGTGTTGGAAGCAATGGTACCTAGCATCTCAGAGGTTGTGGGTTCGATTCCTAGCTGACCAAAGTAACCTGGCTTTGTCATACAGCATCTCAGAGGTTGTGGGTTCAATCACTAGCTGGCCAATGTAAGCAGGCTTTGTCATACAGCATCTCGGAGGTTTGGGGTTTGATCCCTAGCTGGCCAAAGTAAGCTGGCTTTGTCATACAGCATCTCAGAGGTTTGGGGTTCAATCCCTAGCTGGCCAAAGTAAGCTGGCTTTGTCATACAGCATCTCAGAGGTTGTGGGTTCGATTCCTAGCTGACCAAAGTAAGCTGGCTTTGTCATGTAGCATCTCAGAGGTTGTGGGTTTGAATCCCTATTGCAGATCCCTGTGTCAACCTGGGTTTTGGGGCTTCCTAAAATATTTCCTAGGAGAAACCTGTCATAATGATTGTCAAAGGGAGAAAACTTACAAATGTGTGTCTGTTTCTTACAAAACTCACTCATTTTTCGGGGAAAACATCGTTTGATTTTTACCGATCATCAGTGGTATCATCACATGAATTCAGCACCATGCAGCAATGCAGAGATGTCAGGTTTGTAGAATGTGAAGTCCTATTTTACCCAAGAGCGCCACATTTCAAGAACGTGAGCACCATTTTCATTCTTCAGAATACGTACATAGGCAGAATTACGACGCAAAATACTTGTGAAAAGGCCAAATGAAGTCAATTAGGGTTTGAAGTGTCAATATTAAAGTATAACTTTTTGTCGTCTGTCTGTCCGGCATTAGATTAGACCAGATGTTCAGCGATGCCTTCAGTAGGGAGAACCAACTCATCAAAGCGGATCCCAAGAACAGCCTGTACATCGCCTGCGGATTGATTTGTAGAGGCCAAGTGGAAATATCTGACATTCGAAGAAATATAGACAGGTCAGATGAATACATGTATATATACTATGCCATGTTGTGTTGTGTTGTGTCATGTTGCACTGTGTAGTGATGTGATGTTTTTATTATGGTATGTGGTGAATTCTAGTGTTGTGTTGTGTATCTCTCTGCTGTACCATGTTGTATTGGCTATATAGACAGGTCAGATGCAGACATGTATGCCATGTTGTTTTGTGTCATGTTGCACTGTGTAGTGTTGTGATGTTTTGTATTATGGTATGTTGTGAATTCTAGTGTTGTGTTGTGCATCTCTCTGCTGTACCATGTTGTATTGGCTATATACACAGGTCAGATGCAGACATGTATGCTATGTTGTGTTGTGTCATGTTGCACTGTGTAGTGCTGTGATGTTTTGTATTATGGTATGTGGTGACTCTAGTGTTGTATTGTGCATCTCTCTGCTGTACCATGCTGTATTGGCTTGACTATGTTACAGCCAGCATTGGTCAATAGAGCATGTATGTGTTAGGTTGTGATGTGATTTGTCATGTGCTGTGCTGTGCTGTGTTGTACAGTGTTGTGTTATACTATTTTATACAACACCTAATTGTATTCTGGTCATTTGATTGGTCAATTGCTCGCTGATTGCATGCAAAATCCGCTCTATTCCACTCTATGAAATAGAACCATGGGTTATACTTTTTTGATAGCACTTTTTGCAATGGTAAGAGAGCAGAGAAACCTGTCTGTTCAAAACAATCTGTTGCATGAGTGCATTTTACATCCAATTATATCCAAATTTGAAGGTGTTGTAATTGAAATTGAAGGTGTTGTAATTGAAAGATGTAATTTGTTCCATTCAACTCGGAACATTCCATCTTTCAACTCATGAAGTATTTGCACTATTGCACTCATAACCATTCATTATTTGTATACTATACCATGCGGTACTGGCTTAACTAGGTTGCTACCAGCATTGGTCAAAGAACATGTTTACATACTATGTTATTTTGTGCTGTTTACTGTAGTGTAGTAATATTGTAATATTGTGTGTTAGATAAACTTAACAGCATAGATAAAAACTTGCAATGGTGAATCAGGCTATAACATGTCATGTTTGGGCTTCATGGCTCTTTGAATGTGCCCTCACCAAAAACTACAGATAGAGGTTAACATATATATCTGCAAGAGATACAACTGTTAGAATAACTGACCCTTAGTAGCTTAACATTAGGTCCTAATTAGTGTGTTAGGCTATATATGATAAACCATAAAACATGTTTTAGTCTTGAAAATGGCTGGGATTGCATTCACTTAAATGGGTGTAGTGAGAACCAATTTTGATGTTTCATTCACTCAAACATGTCCATCAGATGTTAATTTGCTGGCAACTTAAAATTAACTTTCAGCCTCTGAAGAAGATCTTGCTACGATCGAAACGTCAGGCCCTCTTTAATACTTTTACACATAAAATTAACATAAATTAGCCTCTGTTTGCTCTCTCAGGTTGCGACCATCTTTGAAATTCATTCACTGGAATACGGACGGATGGAAGACGGGTCTCTGCTCTGTTGCTCCCGTGGGACACCCCTATTCTTTATTGACACTGGCCAATAACACCTGCCTCTGTCATAACTTTGGCGAGCTGAAGGACAGATTTGTGAAATTGTTCAGGAGAAAGGTAAAGTTTGTATTAATTAAGACTTGCTTTGACCTAGGCTGTAGTCTAGCGTTTAACCCAAAATTCTTTTTCCGGTGACCCAACGTGCTCTTCATGTTTACGAGTCGTGACCCCAGCTTGCTGCAGTTCAAGTGTTTGTGTACTATTATTTAGTATTAATTATTATTATGTTATTGAGTACAACTGACAAAAATCTTTGTCAGAGGTATTCTTTTAAGGTCTATTAAACAGATTTATAATATGAACAAGGAAACAAACATTTGGATTTGGAGTGCTAAGCAATTACTGCATCTCGTTGTATGTGTAACTATCAAAGAGATTCAAAGTACTACCTGTAGTACACATGATTAATATTCTGTCTGTTTCACACTGGTTAAAGGGAGAAAGATATTCCAGCAAGGGCGTAGGAACCGGGGGGGGGGGCTGAAAAATATGAGGTGGGGGGCGGAAGTATCATTCCGCCCCCCCGCTTTGCAAGTCAGAAAACCCCTTTTTCATTTCTCAATAAATGATAACAACATTCGTCATTTTACTCAGAACATTTTGGCAGAAAAAAATCTCATTTGGAGCACCAAATTGCATCTAAGGCCAGGTGAAAATGCAAAATTACTTACAAAATGGAGTGGGTGTTGAAGTGTGCTATATTGCACCAAATTGCATCTGAGGCCACCTGAAAATGCCAAAAAAATTCCAAAGGGGAGGGGGACACCCCCCCTTAGACCCCTCCCCCAGGCCGGCCATCAGTCTTCAGCCCCCCCCACTCAAAAGTACCTTCCTACGCCACTGTATTCCAGAATGTTGTATCTGACCAACAGAAATTTGCCTCATGACTCCATCTTATGTTGGGGACACGACCCACAGTTTGGGATGCAGTGCTTTCTCAAATTGAGGATGGGAAAGGACTTGGTTTAATTTATACTTACACCTGATTGCAAAGTCTAGATTTTGTCGTCTGACTCTCAGTACTAAATTGTGTGTGAAAGTAAGCCGGCCTGACGTTTCGACGCAGGATCTTCTTCAGAGGCTGAATGACAAGTAACAGTTACAAAAGGGACAAATACACACACAGAATACCTCTCCTCTTTCCCATGTTGGTTTCTTTCTTTTCATCATCCCTTTTCTACTAATCCTTTTACATCTTTCTCTTTTGTGTTCACCCTGCTCATTAACCTGTCTGTATTCTGTGCGTGTTTTTGTCCCTTCTGTTACTGTTACTTGTCATTTAGCCTCTGAAGAAGATCCTGCTAGGATCTAAAAATGAGGCCAACTTACTTTTACACACATTCTCTTACACAGGCTCTTTTAGTGGATAAGCAGTTTGCTAACAGTTTTATTTGATTTTGAATTTCAAAACAACTGTCTTGGAATTCTCTTCAGCAGATGAATGGTCAGGTTATTACCTGCTTATTAGTAATACCTTTGTCGTCCAGCATCAGCTTCCAGACTTCTTTTTTTGGCCACTCATATGCTCGTCATACTTCAGTTGTGATAGTACGTTCAGATTATTGTGAGAATTACAGGCAGTCGTAAGGCTAGGAATACTGACAGTTCATCTTGCTAGACGTAATCAATATTGGAACTGCTATATTAATGTAATCAACATCCACTCGGAATTTTCTCTGTACGAAAATGTGTCTCCGGACGAAAATGTACGAAACTTCAATTGGTCGGGAGATGTTTCTCCAGGTGTAAAGTTTAGTTTAATCAGTAACAAACTGGCTAATAGTCAAGATAGGTTATCAATTAACAGATTTATTTCTTACAAAACTTTGGTTCATTACAGGCACACATCCATCACTACACAAGTGTGGAGGGTATGGATACCGAACTATTTAACCAAAGTTTGGAATCGTTGCAAAGTTTGATAGAGGAATATCAACAATTAGATGTCAAACAAGCTGAGAGCACACCGAGGCTGCAGGTACCCTGCTGAGTAAGGGAGGGGGCAGGCTGAATGCAGACCAAGGCTGCAGGTACCCTGCTGAGTAAGGGAGGGGGGCAGGCTGAATGCAGACCAAGGCTGCAGGTACCCTGCTGAGTAAGGGAGGGGGGCAGGCTGAATGCAGACCAAGGCTGCAGGTACCCTGCTGAGTAAGGGAGGGGGGCAGGCTCTGTGCAGACCAAGGCTTCAGGTACCCTGCTGAGTAAGGGAGGGGGGCAGACCAAGGGAGGGGGGGGCAGGCTGAGTGCAGACCAAGGTTTGTGTATGCACCCATCACACCACCGCATCTACCTGTGGGTAGAAGCCCACTTGGGGAGTGGGAGGGAGACAGATAAAGCGTCCAACTCTGTATTTGCATGTATGTTAGGAAACTTTTTACCAAATGATCTTAATGATAATGCTACTGTGTGTTTGGGATTGCGCAAGATTGAGGAGAAGAAGAAAATAGATCGAGCATATTCAAAACCCATCACTTTTGATAGGAAATTAAGCATTGTGTTAAATAAAGACAATGATGCAATAATTATGGCTCAGTGTATTGTTTTGAGGATCAGCATTGTGGAATGAAGCAACAATAAAAATATGGTGCCTCCAGCCCCACCGCCACCCCACCCCCGCCCAAACCCCCATCCCCGCATCCCTCAAATGCCTTGGAATAAGCTTGCTTGAGAAAGTAGGTCAATACAAATATCTCTGAGACATAGGCCATTGATGACCATTGCATGGGTTGTTCCCATTTTCCTTCCACCGCATCTTTCCTCAGAATGTACTGTATGGCTTGTGTGTGTGTGTGCGTGCGTTTGTTTTGCTATCTGACCGAGGACTTGAACAAAAGAATTCCAGGTCCTCGGTTGTGATTTCTAAAGAATCACCACGTCCTCGGAAGAATTCTATTGTATGGGGTATTGTTCAGGTTAGGGTACGTGGATTTGAACAATGGAAAATACAATGGGGTCCTCGGTCTGAATGTAATACAAACATGTGTGTGTGTGTGTGACACCATGCCTTTTAAGGAATATTTCAGCATTTAAAGTTCACTTTTTAATAAAAAAAGGAGAACATTAGCTGGATATGCACCCTGTGTCCACTAAATCTTATGGTGAGCGATCTTTCCAGTACTCCTCAACCCTCCTTTGGAATAAACTCCCACTCAACATAAAGAATGTCCTGTTTGTGGAGATGTTCAAAACTGTTTTGAAGACACACCTGTTTTCATTGTTATAATTGTTATGTTTACTCTTATTGTAAATTGTGTACATATCTTTCACTTTCTTTTGTACAGCGCGGCGAGACTTTATTGTAAGTTGTGCTATATAAGAACTGTTTATTATTATTATATTATTCACAGTAGGAGGTTAAAACTGCATTGTGACAGCAATTTCAATCTCAGAAGCAATAGAATATGAAATATTTTTTTTGGTTTCAATGATAATCGTAATCTTTGCATTCATGATGGCGTATATGTGTTGGTGTGTGTGTGTGTGTGTGTGTGTGAGTGCGTTTGTGACGCCCAGCTTGTAAACACGATATCTCAAGAAGGGAAGGTCAGACCAATTTCATATTTAATTTGTAGAAGTACCACATTGAGTACAAGAAGCCTATTGTTTTTAGTGGAGGTCAAAAGTCATTTAGGTCACCAAGGTCAAATTGTTAAACCTTGTAAACATGCTATCTCAAGAAGGAAAGGTCCGACCAATTTTATATTTGTTGTGTAGAAGTACCACATATGTTAAAAGCAGCCTATTGTTTTTGGTGAAGGTAATTTGGGGTCATCAGGGGTCAAGTTGTGATAACCTTTTAAACACGCTATCTCAAGAAGAGAAGGTCGGACCAATTCATACTTAATGTGTGTAAAGTACCACAGTGGGTACAAGAAGCCTATTGTTTCTGGTGGAGGTCAAATGTCATTTGGGGTCACCAGGGGTCAAATTGTGAAGACCTTGTAAACATGATATCTCAAGATGGGAAGATTGGATCAACTTCATATTTAGTGTGTAGAAGAACCACATTGCGTACAAAAATTCTATTGTTTTTGGTGAAGCTAAATGGTCATTTGGGATCACGAGGTGTCAAAATGTGAAAACCTTGTAAATATACTATCTCAAGAAGGGAAGGTCGGACCAACTTTATACTAAATGTGTAGAAATACCACATTGAGTACAAGAAGCCTATTGTTTCTGGTGGAGTTCAAAGGTTATTTGGGGTCACCAGGGGTCAAATTGTGAAAACCTAGTAAACAATATCTCAAGAAGGGAAGCATGGACAGGCTTCATATTAAGTGTGTAGAAGTAACACACTGAGTATAAAAAGTCTATTGTTTTTGGTGGAGTTCAAAGGTCATTTGGGGTCACAAGGGGTCAAATTGTGAAAACCTTGTAAACGTGCTATCTCAAGAAGGGAAGATTGGATCAACTTCATACTAAATGTGTAGATAGTACCACATTGAGTACAAGAAGCCGATTGTTTCTGGTGGAGTTCAAAGGATATTTGGGGTCACCAGGGGTCAAATTGTGAAAACCTCGTAAACACGATATCTCAAGATGGAAAGCTTGAGCCAACCTTTAATTTAGTGTGTAGAAGCACCACATTGAGTTAAAGAAGCCTATTGTTTTGGTAGAGGTCAAAGGTCATTCAAATCGTGAAACCCTTGTAAACATGTACACCCTCACTATACATTACGTCAGATTCATGAAGAAAACTGCTCATGTTACATCATCGAAACCACAATGCATTTTTGCATTCTGGTTATAAATTGGATGAATTTGTTTTTTCTTCAAAAGTATCTGGCATTAGCATAAACTAAACAGTATCGTTGTGGCAAATAAGTGGAAATTCTACTTTCATAATTTACCAATAATAAATCCAAAGTATACAATCATGTTCTTAGCAAACAACTTACAGCTATGTGGAAGTCTTTATGGCAGAGTTATTCGTATTGACGTCACGTGATAAACAACAGCATTGGATAGAACGGAAGCTAGCTGCACTCTCAGCCACACATTCAGCGGCACAAATAGCGGTCAAAATATTAAATCAACGTGTTATATTATACAACATATAATGTATTATTGAGAGCATGATTTGACTTTCATTATTAATTATTTGCAAGAAAGCAGTTACATTATCAACATTTATGAAAGGAGGGCATATGCCCTCCTTAATCGAGACATACCGCAGAAGCGTTGATCCGTTCCCAGCATTTTCCTGGGGCAAGGAGGGGGGGGGGGGGCATCAAAAGTTTCTCCTCAGTTATGTTAAGTTAAATAAAGAAGAAAGAGGGAATTTATGAAAGAAGAATTGTAACTCGCAAAATACATTTACTTTTTTATTAGTCGCGCGACTCATATTCTGCATAAACTGATAAGCTACTGAAAACAAGAATGTTGTATTAGAAATTGTAAAACAGGTTATCGAGTAATAAAACTGTTCTTAATTTTTGTGGGAAAATATATATAATCCAGCAAGGAAGAAAGAAACATGTAAACATAGGTTAGCCAGGTAAAGATTATAACATCGAACAAGCAAGCAAGAAAGAAACGCGACCGCAACAACTTATAAGAACTGTAAAATGTTTCTTCCGAGGACGTAAAGGGCGATAGTGGTTGTGCACAAGAATGCATATGGTGCTCGAACAGCCACGGAAGGCTCCATATTTATGATTGTCTTGGTATAATTATACGAATGACAACTCAAATGTATCTCCAGAGGTCAGAAATATCCTCGATGTTCCTGAAAACAACAGATCTGATGACCTGAAGTGAATTTATAAAGTTGTAAAAATAATGCTGTCTCGCAAGCCAGATCGCATTGTAATAAGTTAATAACCTGTGTCAACCAAGACAAGCGCAATGTGTGCTCTGTATAGTTATTGAATATTGCTGGAATTTCTTACACCGCTATTACCATTCGCAACGAGTATAGCAGGCATGAGCTTTTTCCTATTATCCTAACACACTGTAGCATACTCAAACTGGAGCCTATACCGCAAATTTTTGCAAAGAACCGTATTTTTTTGTTACCCCAGGCTCAACCCTGCTACAGTTATTACTGATGAATAGGTGGAACGCACTTAATATCATGTTAAATGAAGAATATTATAACGATATGTTATTTTTTAAATTGATTTGAAATGTCAGATAAGTATTGACAATGATTTCCTTCTATATTAATACCAGCGTAGAAAATATTGACCATATTTGTACCAATAATCTACCAAAAATAATGAACGTTCATTAAGCGGATATATTCTACTAGCTAACACATCGTCTTTTTAAAAAAAAGAGCCGCTATTTTGTAATTACAAAACAGGAATGTTTGCTTTATTTCTAATATACTGTCGGATTTTCCCAATATTTAAGACAGATGTTCAGTGAGTTTATGATTCGCTCGCTCGTTATACAACGAGCATTTGAGAAAATATGTCATTATTAAAAAAATTATTGGGGGAGGGGGGTGGGATGCGTTATGTCTTGAATAATAAATACCCAATTTCAAACATGTCAATAAAATAAAGTTATGTTTCTGCAAAGAAAAAACAAGCAAATAAAATGACTAAGCTCGCCGGCACGATAAACCTTTACAAAATGTACTACAATAAACAGACAGCAATCCGTTATTTCAATATTTATATCACTGACGTAAACCATGTCAAAAATGGAAATTGTTCCGAAATGAATCCTTCATTAGGAACCGACTTGATAAAAGACGATATAAGACTATAAAGACGATAAAAGTACGATATTTACAAACTATGAGCATAACTATCTCTCGATCATTTGAAGCCTATATTGTAGGCTATAGTCTCTCAATTTAAATCTCATATATTACGTCATTGTTTTGTGCGTAAAGTGTACGATTAGGGACTACACGCGCATGTACATTTCACATAATATGTAAAACACATGATGATATTATAAAGATACACGGGGATTATATACAGCAGTGGCGTAGGAAAGTACTTTTGAGTGGGGGGGGGGGGGCTGAAGACTGATGGCCGGTCCGGGGAGGGGTTTTTATTTGGAATTTTTTTGTATTTCCAGGTGGCCTCAGATGCAATTTGGTGCAATATAGCACACTTCAACACCCACTCCATTTTGTAAATAATTTTGCA
>KN884781.1:60046-76865 GCA_000934455.1 Apostichopus parvimensis
CTGAAAGAAACTGTTTTAGCACTTCTCAGGTTTCAAATTTCATATCTTCACTTCCCAACTGTAATATCCTGACCTCTCTCTTTATTGACACTTCTTGCTTTAAAGCATTGCACAAATATTTTGATTTTTGTTTCCATCACAAATGATGTTGACTTCCTGTTTGGTAAACCTTAAATGTCTCGTGGCCAAGTTCCACTCGGGATTGAGCAGAGCCTCTCATGTTGTGGGAATACATATCACAGCTAATTGGTTTGACATTAACGAGTCAGGAGATAATTACAGTCTGTTACTACAATCTTCCTTTGTTTGTCGCATTCAAAAGACTAACTGTATGTAATGTGGCAACCCCTTTAAGTAAGCTATTCCGTTCTCAAATTACATAGTATCCAAGTTTATCTTCCCACCGCAATCACTCACAGAACTAAAGTACTGCGTTTTTCTCATGTTTGTTAGACTGCGTGTAATAATGTGTTGTGTTATTACACCTTCACTGATTTTTTTTTTTTTTTTTCAAACTTATATGGCATCATGTATTAACAATTATCAAATGATTGGGCTGAGAAATTAAATACATATTCAGGCTACAGTTTGTAGTACTGTACAAGATACATTATGGAAGTAATACACATGTACGGTATGTCAGGGCTACACAGTCTTAACAAACCAGTTCATTTCACGCCTTTGAGGAAATAGTTAGATTCGGAAGGAAGAGGGCAGTGACCTCATAGAGAGAGAGGGTCATTGGGGGTGCAGTACAAGAATGAGTACAAGAGAGAGAGGGTCATTGTGGGTGCAGTTTACAACAAGAATGGCACCAGTTTGTTGAATAGGTAGATCATAACGTGTATGTATCGGAGGAGACAGGTATATATAAGTGCAGTATCATCATTCCTAAATTTGCTCAAACTGTTCAGTTGTGGGGGTTTCCATTGGAGTCACAATTTTACTGTAAATGTTTGAGCAATCTTTATGAAACATTTCATTGTATCATGAATTATTTGCTTTTACACTAATACCTGTTCGCCAGTCAACGTGTGTGACTCTAATCTAACTAACTGTAAGCTTCAAGTATATATTTGACTTAAAGAAATATTTTATCATTGCCATCCCTCCCCCATTTCCCCCAGCGACCCAGTTCTGATCAGCTTGGACATGGGATATTTTTGTAGAAGAAAATGTATTAATAGCTGCTGCTCATTGGTCACTTTGTAGTAAACAAAACTATAGTATGGGTTTCATATGTCCCTTTGATCCATCATTAAACTAACTTTATTTTGTGTGTTTGTGGTGAAGTTACCCTTTAAATTGTGTGAGGTTCATCATGTGTCTGTAGTTCTTTAGTACTGTAGCCTATTGGCAACCTGAGCAGAGGAAATAGTCATGAAGGGGTTTCATACTTTGATCCAACATTAAACCAGTTTCCTTTGTGTGGAATCAGAAGTGTCGGTATAAAAAGTACTCTTGATACAAAGACGTTTGCCATCTGTAAACACTGGTCTGCAATTTTTAGTGAGTGCTCACTGACTATATACTGTAATGATCAATGATCTTTTACGTACACACATCGTAACAGAACGTCAGGACTCGATTCTCATGCCAAGCCGTTCGTAGTTCCTTGTAAAGAGAGAAACTTGCTGGCTTAGCTAAATTGTTATATGGACAGGACTCTTGGCAAAGTGAAAATGTCGTACACTCTGGGGAAAAAAAGCTTGCACCTTTGCTAAGTTTTCCCTTTTATTGTTTTGTTTCATATCAAAGAAAATGAAATCATTCCTTACAAAAGAAAGAAAACATTGCAATTGCAATGCTTAAATAAAAGTTTCGAAACTCTTTTGTCTCATGGGAAAAGGAATAAGTGAAATGTATCTGTGGAATTTTGACCATGTAACCTTTCGATCACTTTGTTTTCTCCCAAAGGTGAAAATTGATGACTGCTTGTGAAAGCAATCATCTTGACAGTTACAGGTTAAAGATTTACAGTTTAGTATAGGAGCCTTCGGGTGTTCATGTTACTCAAGGAGAATTGTGATGTTTCCGGAAACTATATAAAGTGATTCCTCTCAGATTATATCCTGCAAGTATGCATGCTAGGATCATATGAGATTTTACATTCTAACACTGTCAATACGTCATAAGGCACTATAAGGTGAAAATTCCAAAAGTATATATAGCACAGAGACTTAATCCCCCCCCCCCCCCACCACCAAAGCAGGAAATAGGTTTTCTCTTTCTGAAATTGCAAAGACTGAAATTAACTCATCTGACATTAATTACTGTCAAAGTGTTATTTTTTGTCTTTTTCTTTTCATTCATAATCTTGGGGTCATAGATCATGAACAGTTAATTGCAGTTCTTTGGAATAATCTGGGTTCACTGAGGGTGACCAATGACACCTTACCACAGTCAGCTAAATATGTAGTGTAAAATCATTGTGTATAAGTGCCACCACAGCAAAGATGAAGAACAAGTACTCACTGACAACATGATATACAGTACTGTTCAATTTATGTAACTTTATTCAGTTTTCTATATTTTTTCCTTCCTTTTCAGCTGATGTCTTTCATGAACGCTCAGTACACATTCTTTCACCAGGGATTCGACCTCCTCAAGGACCTACAGCCAACCTGCAAAGGACTTGGAAATAAAGTGAGCTCCTAACCCCTCCCTCCTCCCCCCCCCCCCCCAATGGTGATCAATACTCATTTCCTAGTCATTGTTGAAACACTCACATTTTAATTGGCATCTGGCTGACTGTATGCGATTCACTTGGCATTGTGATACCGACCAGAATTCTACTTAAGATTTGACGTGACCTATTCTTTTTTTCATTTCTATGGAGTGATTAGCAACTGTAATGGATATACTAAAACTATTAGTTCACAAAGTAGTGAATTATAAAGAGATATTTTCATTTTTCTTGTCATTTTTTTACAGTTATTGAGATAATAAACTTTAAAAAGAACAAGTCTTGGCGTGTGTGCAAATAGTGAGAAAATGATTCAACATCTGCTTAAGTCTCGAGAGTAGATGTGATAGGTAAAGATATTTGTAGGACAAACTCATGCATATTCATGACAGGAAGCACAGTAATTGATGGCTACCTCTCTGCTGTCAACGTTGCCCGGTGTTTTTTCTACACTGTATAGGAATACACAGTAATACAGTGTGACCATTTGTGTTTTTTTTATTAGTGCTAAGTCACCAAACAAGGAATTTGATAATTTGGATCTTATAATACTGGATTTAATCATGGCTTGCTTGGCTTTCCATAGAATCATTCCTTGCTTTTGTTCTTACAAAGAGGTGAGATTATTTCTTTTTCATCCTATACACAAAGTTCAAAGTTTTTATTGTTGAAATCTACAGTTCCAAGGTATTTGTTCACTTAGTTGTGATGTTGTCCTGCCAGCAACCGTAGGTCTAAATCTGAGCTTTTTAGGAGTTAGGCCCCAACTTATAGAGCCATTTATAATTATTTAAAACTTAGCCAAGAAGTTGATCATTGTATGCAGATGATGGCCCCCAGTCCCCTAGTCTAGTAATGGTTAGCAGCCACTGCATACACCTACAGTAAATTTTAGGGCGATAGAGATCTAAGAAGAAGTACTGTATGAGCATGGAAATGGTTGTTGGCTAAATTCAGTTCAATACCTCTTGGCTAAAGCATCAAATGCCTATAGAGCAGGAATAGAGGGGTAGTAACTGCATGCACCCAAGTTAGAGCTAGAGAGAAAGAAAGCTGTCTAGGAAATGATAATTGATTACACAACATGCAATGATCCTTGCATTTGGGCTAAACCAACACCACTACAACCCTTCCCATCCCCATCCCTCTCCCTGAGAAATTGTGTGGCGTAACCTCTTTGCATTCACTGCAAGGGTTACATAGATAGAAAGCCATCTACAAAAAGGGTTTTTGGTTTCATGACATCCAATTTAAAGATAGCTGGCTTCAATCCTTTTGCCACGAATTCGTGACTGAATGTTCCCAAATTTGCGGATAGATAGAAAGTTGCCTGGAAAATGGTCACTGGTGTTCACGCAGCGTGCATTCTGTCCACTCATGTCTATTATTCTACCTATACCTAAAAATAGGTGTAGCTCACACAGTGTGGTTAAATGAGTCAATGATTACTAATGGTAATACCAACCCTCTATTCAAAACATATGTAACTAGTATTGACATTATACACTGAACTTAAAGCTAGCCTGGAAATAGCACTGAATAGGAAAATGGTCACACAGCATGCAAATATGGGTCAATGACTAATAATGGTATCACAAACCCTCTAGTCAATAAATGCGTAACTAGTATTGACATTGTACGCTGAACTTTAAGCTATTCTGGAAATAGGAATGAATAGGAAATTGGTCACACAGCATGCATACATGGGTCAATGATTACTAATGGTATCACCAACCCTCTAGTCAATACATATGTATCTAGTATTGACATTATACACTGAACTATAAGCTAGCCTGGAAATAGGACTGAATAGGAAAATGGTCACACAGCATGCAATATTCAATATGAGTTCAGATTGGCATCTCGTGCAAGGAAGTGGCCTGCAGGAATCAATCCCAACTTACAGTAGAGTGCTAAAACTATAATAGGTTTAAGTGATGCCTGGGAACCTAACCTGACCAGGAAATCGTCACACACTGTCAGTATATAGTATATATTCCTCTGACCGGTTAAATAGGTCAACTAGTGGATCAGATTTCGCAATAAACCAAGAGTATGCTCCCTTTTCAATATATATATATGGGGGTTTTTTTGTAGACAGTTGTCTTTTGTTTCCAAAGAATGTAACAAAATTCTCACCAGACTCTAATTTTTGTTCTGTTGATATGAGGAAAGCATATATATGCATATTGTAATTTTCATCCTATTAAAAAGGATACTCCAGAGGAAAATTTTATTTTAGACTGATCAAAGAGGAATATACAATATACATACTAAGTATCCTAGGGAACTTTGCATTCAATTCTTATCAGCGTTATCAAGATATTGATAATTGAAATTGTCATACATGTTACCATAAGTGGCATTGATAAAACATGTGTGATGTCATAGTTTGCGCACTGGTGGCAAACATATCTATTTTTTTTAGTTTTCATTTTATTGTTTTGACCTAGCATGGATAGGTTTCCAAGTTTACAATGAATCTGTTTGGGTTTGTTTTCCTTTATAAGCTGGTTAAAGTTTAGTAGGGAACGCCTGTGAAGAAGGACATGTAATACTGCTGTTTTGTAGAATTGTAACTGGGCTCGGTCACACACTGTCTTTGTGTATGCAATAACGTGACCTCTGACCAGTTACAGGAACCTTGTATATATAGCAAAACAAATCTTATTCTGTAATTACACAATTGATGAAACGTGGGATGTCATACTGTAGATTGCACAATGGTGGGAAAAATATATATATATTTTTTTAGTATTCATTTTATTGTGTTGGCCTTGCGATGGATACGTTGCCAAGTTTACAATGAAAATATTTGGGTTTGTGCTCCTTCATAATCTGGTTAAGGGTGAGTAGAGACTTCCTGTGAAGAAAGACTTGTAATAACACTTACTTAGAAACGTAAGATTTTATTCAGATAGCATGACTTAACCTGGAATGATGGCTTTTCCACACTTTGAAACCTTGTTGTGTAGCCGTACAGTAGATCTTGAGGAACCTTCCCACCCCCCCCCCCCCCCATTTCCTCGGTAATTGATATATTCTTTCTTTTTTAATTTTACTTCTCAGATTCAGAACATGAATGAAAGAGCTCAGGCTGAGAGCAAAGAGATGGAAGGCAGGAGAAGCATGATACCGAAAATTGTAAGCATCTTCAGTTTTCAAGTTTAACGCAGGTTTTTGAATAATTTGGTTGCCAAATTCTATGGCAAATTTTTTACCCAAATTTATCGAGTAATATTCCCAAGTGAGTTTGCAGTTGTTCAACGAAAGAAACCCTTCTGAATTCATCAGTTTATAAATTAGTAAAACTTATATATTTCATGTGATTCTCAAAATAATTTTTTGCTTTTATCATTCACTCTTTGATATAGTTTTTTATCACACACACAGATATCAAACTGGTGATTTTTGGCGAGTTGATTTTTAGTCACGGTCGCCAGATAGCGAGTACTTTTAAAATATATTTCATGTGATTCTCAAAATAATTTTTTGCTTTTTTCATTCACTCTTTGATATAGTTTTATATTACACACACAGATATCAAACTGGTGATTTTTGGCGAGTTGATTTTTAGTCACGGTCGCCAGATAGCGAGTACTTTTAAAATATGTTTCGAGGCCTGACAACCATTAAAACTATTTATCATGGTAGAAATCATGGATGCTGTCCTTACGGATTTGCCATATTGAATACAGGAATCCTGTTGCTTGTGAGGTGAAATGTCATATGAGGTCACCAGAGGTCAAACTCGGAAAACCCTTTTACATGATAGCTAACGATGGATTCATGGATACTTCTCATACTTGGTGTGTGGATGCATCACATTGAGTACAAGACCCCTATTGTTTTTGGTGGAGGTGTGTATTGCCACATACAGTAGACGGACCTGGTTTTATCATGCCATAGTGTAATTGTACATCAAACTAGTGGTTCGGGCCATTTATATTGTAACAGCTATTTCTGGTTAACAAGCAGAAGTCTAGTGCAATGAAGTGATCGAAACCTCAATGCATTTTGCATTCTAGTTTTTTTCATGATGAATTTTTCCTTCGCTCTATTTTTTAATAACACTTGATTTGCCAAGATACAAACGGGATCATTACAGGAATTGATGTAGTTTTTGTCTATTTCAAACACATTATGAAATATTCATCATTTCATGTAGTCAGGTTGGAAGTTTGCATAGCCTTAGTTATCACCATTCCCACAACCATCAACACCACCAGCAACAACAACAACTACATGCAAAGATGTATCTCGTCCAGTTAAGGTGGTTTCATTTCCTGCTTTTCAAGGTTATCTTCAAAACCAACATTTTTCAAAGATTCAAGCCGGAATCACTATTTGTTACAATTTTTCAGAATCACAGTCGGAGGAAACCTTATAAAAAATTGTGCTCTTTCATACAAGAGAAAAAAATTGTATTTCCAAGGACAGACAATTTTGCAAAAAAAAGCCCCAAACAAAATGAACAAAGTATGATATGATAACTTATCATAAATTTTGTAATGCTGTCAAAAGTCAAAGACAGTCGAGTGACTTCCTACTTTGCTGTCACATAAATATGTCAAAATAAAAAAATAAAACTGTAAGCAAACTGCTTATCCACTAGAGAGCCTGTGTAAAAGAATGTGTAAGTAAGTTGGCCTGACGTTTCGATCCTAGCAGGATTTTCTACAGAGGCTAAATGACAAGTTACAGTGAATAACACACATAAATATGTCAGAAGTCGAAAAGGAAATACATCAGTGCCTTATAGCTATGGTACGTAGTTCTTATTGAGCAGTACTGGTAATTTTGTGTCATTGCAAGATTTTTGAAAGAAAAAATTAACTCTGCTCTATGGAAATAATGCAGTTTCTATGTATTATATAATGTAAGGTCATACTTCATTTTTAACTGCTTCCTTGTTTGTCTGTTTGTTGGAAGTTACATTTTTTATTTCCTTTTGACTTTTGACTCTTTTTCAGGAAGAGTTTTGGGAGATTGCTTTTGACGGTACCAAAATACCTGTCACCATGGAGGGTTATCTCTATAAAAGGGCCACAAATGCTTTCAAAACATGGAACAGGTATGAATTTGTGTACATACAGTACAGTCATTGATTCATAAGTTTGTATTTATAAAATACTTTCAAAATGATTCTGAATGGGTTCATCCAGGCACCAGGGTCATCATTATTTGAAATGTTTGGTCTAAAATGTGTAAGCACTGATTTAACCTTTCCTGATTTCAAACTTAATTTTTTTTTCAAAGTTGTCTTCTTTTCCCTTTAAACAAAAAAAAAACAATTGGAAGATATCCTAACATAATATTTTGAACACAAACAATGTCATCTGTAATAATTTTCAGTGAAGCATTTGGTCGTTCCTCGTTTCATTTTCACTATAAAAGAAGGCGTGAGGGTATGACAGATTCTTGACTTGCAGATTATAGACATTGATCAGCAATATTAATGAGAGTACACTTGAACTGTCTGGTAATTAAATAAAATGTTGTTTTAATATCAAACAAAAGAAACATTTATAATTCCAAAATAAAAGTACATGGATCCAAGATAATAATTATAATAATAGTCTGCAGAGTTGTTAAGTTCCCTATTGTTATGGAAGATTAATAAAAGAGATACATTTGTTTAAAGAGAGAGTGTTGGTCAAGTGGTTATATTGGCATTGAATGAACTTGTAGATTCAAGTCCTGACCAGATATTTACCTTGTGTCCTTGGGCAAGGCACTGTTAACCTCTTCACCAAAGTGTGTAAATGGGGACACTAAAGTTGTGTGTGCCAATTTCGTGGCTGCACCAAATGGGAAGGTCCTTAGGGGACGTGTAGATATGGTAAGCTGTAGTGCCCCAGGAGTGACTGTTTGAGTTGTGCACACTTAGGTGTGAAGGTGTAACTAGTCACCAATGACCAGGGCTTAAGTGTTGTGTTGTTGCAAAGTCTTAGAGGAAGACCTTGGCCTTGTATAAACTGTAGAACTTCAACATCAACAAAATGCAAAAATGCAAAACAACATTTTGAACGATTTGAAAAAGGAATCAAACTCAGTGTGTCTTTGAGTTTTATTCTCTGTTTATGTAATGACATGCACAGATATCTAAATACCATATCATGTAAACTACAAGCGAGGATGATTTTAATGACGCAAGAATAGTCTTGTGAAGTAAAAAATAATCACAATAAGGAAAGAAAACAAAGGGACAGGGAAATGTAATAGAAACAAGAGAGAGAGAAAGATAGAAGAAACTAAAAGTCAAAAAAAGTTGCTGATTGTTCAAGGCCAGGATGAGATGGTTTGCCCCCAAAAATGTGCAATGGAGTTGGTCCAGAAACACATGGGTCATCAAGTCACACAATTATTCGAAAATTAACAGAATGGTTCTGTTTTGTTAACATCACTAGCTCTGCCCTGCCAGAAATATTGCGTATATAGTTGAGTCAGCAGCAATTTCCACCCACCTTTCCCCAAAACAAACACTAGTCCTGTAATCAAAAGCAACAATCAGAGAACCATTGTAAGCACAAGCTCAGATGTCACATTATTGATAAAAGGATTAAAGATACATAATTTCATGTTTGTTGTCATAATTTAAGCCATTTATTGACGTATAGTATCCAGCAGGAAGGAAGCATCTGACAAATAAACACAGGAAAATGTGAGGGCTGTTTTCAACTTTCCTTGAGACCAATTAAACAGAAAGGGAAGAAAGATAATTACCAAGCTGTCGTTTGGCCTCATGGTATCTAATCAAGACTCTAGATCAGACAGTTTTGGCTTCATAAGTCACCTTTGACCTGACATCATGCTGCCATACTTACAATTAAAATCTAAGTTTAAATTCACATCCCTTCAAAAATTAAGAATAAAACAATCACTCTCGAGAATGGTTTAAAGGCATTGAAGACTCGCCCCAAACTGCGTGCTGCCGTCTGCAAAAGTTAACTTTCTGTTGCTTGCAAGTGACGTTTTGTTTGTGTCGCTACAAAATGCAGACAGTAATGAAACGTGATACCTTGTTATCCTTTATCTAGACCTGAGATGTCCATCGCTGTATCGTTTATACACTGTGCTGTGGGTATTGACCGCAGCTGTATGTACTGACTGTACACTAGTGTCTAATTACCGGCGGTAGCAAGCTGTGTGTGTATTTTCTGGGATCGATGGTGGTGTCTAACACTTCTGTTACACCTCATTCGAAACTAGGTCAGATTGCCGGCATAAGACGTTTCTTTTTTCGCGAGTCTTCACACCCTTTAAAGGACCCTCAGAGTGAAGCAAAACAAAAATGTTTGAATACAAAAAATGTTATCGCAAAGTTTATTTACACCTCGCAAATAAGTTGCAGATATCTGCTAGATATTTGCCAAGATATCTCTCGGCATCAGTGCATCGATTGAGACTCGAGATCAGACATTGCTAGATGCTAGAGTCCCCTTAAAGTTGACATCATGCTATGATACTCCCACAACCTGTACAATCACCCCCACCCCATCTGAACAAAGAAATACATATAAAAAATGCATATATATATATGTAATAAATCATTTTAAAAGAATTGTTCTAGTCATGATTAATATCAATGTTCAGTCTGTTATTCCTCTATTCCCCTGCCCCCCAAACAGTTTCCTTAGCTTTCCTACAGGTGTGTAGTGAGCTTCTTAGGCTAGCTGCAACCCATACCTTACTAAGGCCTATAAGACAGGGAAACTCTGTCAGGTATCTCATCACAAAATGCTACTGCAACAAATGGTCAAATTGCTATGCGGGTGCAAAGATGCGTAGCATCTTCTTTTTACACAGGAATCCTATTATTTTATAACAGACAAAATTCATAGCCTTCAAACCTGCTACTCAGAATTTGAAAACTAAATTATTGCTTTGAGAGTCATTCAATATATCATCCCTCCTTGTTGATTAACCTGCACATTGGTTCATTTGATTGCAATAAATTGCACCTCGACTGAAAGTTAGTAAACAAAGAGTGGCACAAAGATTTAGCAAAACTTGGCAAACCAGTCACATGGTGGAAGAGAGGGAGTATTTATTTCTTTTTTATCGTTTTATTTGTGAAGTGCTCTGATACTTTTTGTGACTTAGCGCTATATAAATGATGTATTTATGTTTACTTATATAACAGTCACATTCCATGCAGAAAGATTGGTTTGGTTCCTCCGACCCGACTCGCAAGTCGCAACTTAGTGTAAAAAACCTTTGTTGAGAAGCATAAAGCTTTAATCTAATTCATTCTCTTCATTAACAGGAGATGGTTCACTATTAAGAACAATCAACTAATATACCAAAAGAGATCAAAGGTAAGTTATAAAACCGTTTTATACCTCTTTTAAATTTGAGCAAAAAAGTATGAAAGAACTGATTTCTTTGAAGTAAACCAAAATAGCGTGAAAGACAAACAAGATTTTACCAGATTGAAATGTTCCAAGTATGAGATACGGAGTGTGTCAGAGAAAGGAAAAATGTTATTTCTTTAGCGTGCAAAAGAGTTCAAAAGATAGCTGACCGTTCCCACTTAAAAATTGAGAAACACCATGAAAAGTTATAAATTATGAAAGAATGAATTGTTGTATTTAGAATACTTGAAACAGTCAGGATTTAAAAGGATAATTACCTGTGAAATATTTGAAATGAGATGAATAAGTACACTAAGATGCAAAGGACTGCCTTTGAAAGACATGTTATAAAGTTTGTCCACAGGATTAAGTGTAATGCCCAAGTTTATGGTTCTTTTAGAGACTCAGTAAATATTTAGTTAGCTTTATGTGTTTGTCTAAGTAAATAAATAATGGGAAACTTTATAGGAAAATTTTAGACAATTGAAAAGAGGAATTAAATTTATGAACTGGTTTTGAAGCAGTGACCTCTTTTACCAACTAATCTGCCCAGCCCTTAATAGGTAGTGATCCCTATTTAGCCATTTCTTTGCTGTGAGAGGGGGGGGGGGGGGGGGGGGGTGCAGTCGGAAGCCACAGTACCTTGCAAAGCATGTAGCCAGGGGTACCAGTTTCATTCAATACAATCCAGAAAGTGGCAGGGAAGGGAATTCATGAAAAGTTCAGCTTTTTATATATAATTATATAAGTAAATGAATAATGGAAAGGTGACATTGAAATTTTAGACATTGGGAATAGAACAAAGAAGATTATGGCTTCTGTTTATGGCTGTATATGGTTGATCACCTTTTTGTTTTAGTTGTGGCAAAGGAACTCGGTAAACTTTTCTCAACTTCAGGTACATCTCGGTTATTCACAATGTCTTTACTCAATTCTCTCCATTCTCCAGGGACTAATAACCATAGCTGCCGAAGATCTGCGATTGTGCAATGTTAAACCGTTTGAAGAAATCGAAAGGAGGTTCTGTTTCGAAGTGGTCTCTCCAGGAAAGTAAGTAACAGGCAATCAAAAATTGAAATGTTAAAGACAACATACGTTTGTATTGTTTGTTTGTGTTTTTTGCTCATCTGCTCATGTGAGCAGAAAGTCAAGTCCTTTAAATGTGAAAGCAATACACAACAAGACTGTGAAGCCTCTTCTAAGTATTTTTTTTTTTTTTGATGAGGGTAGTCCTGCTCAGTGCAGAAGCACTGCTTTCCAGAGGAGCCCTCAATACGAAATACATACAATAACATGCAGTAGAAAAATGGTAAACATCCAAAAGCACATAAAGGACAGCAAAAAGATAGACAAAGTTTTCATATTGCGTTTAAAAATATTAACATTAAGATTTGCTTGCCCAAAGTACAAGTGACATTTTTGCAATGCAGGGCTGGTATCTTTCTTTGTTGAAACAATTAAAAAAAAATTTTGGGGGGGTGGGGCAGGAGGGGGGCACAATGAGATGTCAATAGAAGGATTGTTTGGGTGGCCTGAAGCAGCCACCTTAGTAGTTTTGGCAATCACTGCATTGATTTAATCTGACAGAGGTTCAGTCGCTGTGCCGTGGTGGAACAGGAATATATATTGTCCATGCGACTAGATGCAAGCAAATCGCTGGATTTCTCCCAGGATTTTATTATCTATGATAATAACAGGGTTCCAAACATGTGGTAGGAGGAGAGGTTTAATTACACACATGACGCAGCAGCAGTATTAAAAGATCTGGTTTCGTAGTGCAACGTATTTATATAAAGTGGAAGTGTTTCCGCAACCGTGCAAATATGTGTAGAAACGTTTGTGCAGAGAATCTTTGTAGCTTCACGAGAAAACGTCGTGAAGTTTGAAAGTGCCGTGAAAAATGTCGAAGACTCAAATGACATCCATGCACAGTCATTAATGTGTATTTTGTATGGTCGTTATTCATTGACAGAACAATAGTGTTGCAGGCAGACAGTGAACAAATCAGGCATTCGTGGATCCAGGCCATGCAAGCAGGAATCAACTCTGCTTTCAACCTCATGAGCCCACGGCCTTCAAGCGTGTCACAGGTATGCATAAGTCTCATCTCATCTGTCTTCTTCTTTCCTATAGGCAAATAAGGCCTCCACAGAGCGTCTCCATTCATCTCGGTCGGCAGCTGCGTTTCTGGCCTCATTCCAGGATCGCCAACCAGCCCTCTCTCTCTCTTTGTCTAAAAACTTATGCATAAGTACCCGCTTTTATAGTTTTTGGTCTAGTTTTTCAGGGATTTTTTTGGGAGGGGGGGGGGGGGGTTGGGAAGAAGGGGTTCAGATTAACTTACCAAGCTGCTAAAAAAATATTTAAAAAATTGTACGGTATTTTGTTTTCTTTGAAATTTCATCAGAGTTCTTTAGAGACGGTTGGATCTTCCTTGCACGACAAACCAGGAGAGGATGAAGAATGCAAGAAGCAGAGGTTTGTTTTTCATTCATTATTCATGATTAATTAAGTGTTCTGTTACCTCATTAAGTCTCCCTCCGACCATAGTATACGGTGAGTACATCATCATTTCAATGTATAGGGTCATCGGTGTTGAATTTGATGGTAGCTGTTGCATGCTAACATTCATGTATAAAAGGTCAGAGGGCCTGATGTTTTGATTCTAGCAGGATCTTTGTCAGAGAGCAGCTGAACGGATATGATAAGAAATGGTATGACCCAGTCGGAAGTTTTAGGTCCTAGCAGGATCTTCTCCAATTGCCAACTGAAATCATACGATAAGAAATGGTGTGACCCAGTCTGATATTTCGGTCCTAGCAGGAACTTCTCCAAAGGCCAACTGAAATCATATGATAAGAAATGGTATGACCCAGTCTGATATTTCGGTCCTAGCAGGATCTTCTCCAATTGCCAACTAAAATCATACGATAAGAAATGGTATGACCCAGTTCAAACCTGAGAGGGGAGGATGGTTGGGGGTTTGATAAAGACTAAAAGGGAAACAGGGGACAACATTTAAATGGACAGATGGGACAAATGAGTAGCGTTGAAGCAGTTAGAATAGAGGGCAGTAAGAATAAAATAAGCAGGAAAAGAAAGGACAACAGGGGCTAAACCCAGTCTGAATGTACAGGGTGGTATAGCAAAGGAATTGGTGGGGGTGGGGGGTGGGGGGTAGATATGAGTTTTGATTGTAGCTCTTGATGATATGCAAACAGTACATTTACATGTATCTATCTATTTATTATATCTATCTATCCAAACATCCATCTGTCAATCAAGTTATCCATCTGTGTGTCTGTCTGTCTGTCTGTCTGTCTATCTCTATCTATCTATCTGTCTGTCTGTCTGTCTATCTATCTATCTATATATCTGTATATCTATCTATCTATCTGTCTGTCTGTCTGTCTATCTATCTATCTGTCTATCTGTCTATCTATCTATATATATATATCTATCCATCTGTCCATCTATCCATCTGTCCATCTATCTGTCTATCTGTCTGTCTATCTATCTATCTATCTATCTATCTATCTATCTATCTATCTATCTATCTATCTATCTATCTATCTATCTGTCTATCTGTCTATCCATCTATCTATCTATGTCTATCTATCTATTTATGTTCATCTGTCTGTCGTGTGCATAACATATATCATTAATGTACCAGATATCATCATCACTTCACTCTGTCGTATCATCAATCTATATTTCGATGATCATCTGCAGTCGCTTCATAAACATGTATGTTATTCGGTGAGAGGTGATATTCTTTCATTTAGCTCTGTTAGTACATTACCACACCATGTTCTATCTTCCTTTCCTGCGGTCCTTTTAGCGTACAACCCTTAATATACAACATTCAATATGCCCGTGCACTCAATATAAGGGCGCTCAGTTGTGTAATACTTCTCTTAATGGACTTCATTAATAAATCATTAATAGACCCATAAGCTAGATCCTTCAGATACTCAGATACAAGTGTGTCTCATATATAAACTCCACACATTGAAGGTTTCAGTGGCTAGTGTTTGGCAGTCAGTACACTCTGATGACAATACCATGCTGTTCAATTTCCAGTCATGGAATTGTTATCCTTTTGTGAGAATAGAAAGTACAATAAAAAGCGCTTTACATAACAGCTAGCTATAGAAAACAAATGCTTCCATTGATTGCTTTGATAGTTTGGTCATAACGTTATATAAAAGCATTGAGAGCTCTCAAAAGACAACAGTGCTACAAATGAAAAGGTATATATATATAAGCTTTTCATTGAATGAACGTTTTTGAAACAAATGGCTAAATTTAGTAGCGCAGAATAAACTATTGTATCCTGAGTGCAGAAAAGTGCAGTAAAGAAAAATGTCTTTGTCGATATGCGTGAGAACAGAATAAGAGGAAGAATAAGTGGATTAAAGTTTTATAACGTCGCTTGTTTTGATAGTCTTGTCAGTCAGCGACTAATTTGGATTTTCCATTAGAGTTGCATGACTTCTTGTGACCGGCGTGACAGCAGTTGTATAGTCAGGAGTGAACAGCACCAGTGTTGGGGTGGGGGGGGAAGGAATTGGTCCCAAAATGCAGACATAGTTGGCAAAAACTTAACATTTCTGTGTATGAAAAGGAAATGAGGGGGTGGGGGAGGTTTTACATGAGCCAAAAGTGTAGATCATGTGACATGAGATAGGAAGGAGATAAATACTGTATAAAGCAAAAGTGGAGGACACCAAACTTGATGAAGCGTAACACTGATACAACAATATACCTAATACGTCCCTCCTCATGCCCCTTCCCCCCCACACCCCCCATGTGGCAATGCTTCTTGCATTTATGTGCCTAGCTGTGTCTTGCACAGTTTCCTTTGCCCACTTCTTCCTGCATTCTGCATGCTTAGACCTTTTATAACATTCTACTGATTCCACTATCTCTGGGTATAATTCTGTTCTCACTCATTAAAATTTTACCCATTGATTGGTCGTCTTTGATTGGACGTCTGAGATTAAGCTAATCAATTTAAATTCAGAATTAGGAAGGAAACAAAGTGATACATGTCTATTGTCCATTATTTTCTGTATGTGGTTTCTCTCACTCGTAAAAAAAATTTGTTTTTCCTAACTGTCCTTCCTAACTTTTCAAATTTACCTCGGTGCCAAGATTTGAAAAGCTGAAATATTGGTGTGCTGTTCTGCCATTGCGACCAAAACTTTCCAACACAATTTCCAAATCGCCACTAAATAGTCGCCTCCCCCCCCCCCTATAGCAATCTTTATAAATTTGGACGTCCCTTCGCTGAGCGGGATGAGCCTAGAAGTTGCTTACATTCTAGTTCAGAAGTGGATGTTTGTAGTCTGGAGAGACCAGGCTGTATCGTCATTTGTTTCTTCGTTATACTTATTACTAATTAAGGTAAACACTTCCGTATACACTGTGAACGTATTCTGTATTTTCTTTTTTACAGTTTCAGAAGCAAGATCCAGCTGCTACCAGGAAATGAAAAATGTGCCGACTGTAAACAGGACCGTAAGTAAAAAGTTAGAAGCTTCTGTATCTACTGACGCTCATCTTCAGTTAAGTAGAACATCGTGTTTGGTTAACCGATTTCGGGAAATTTTATCCAAGCTCATTCAAGTTCGCCGAGGCACCTACATTAAGTTTGCAGTTTAGGAAACTTAACCGACTCCTTCAGCTCCTCACCAAATCAACTTCAGATATATAGTTGTCTAAACTGACAATTTCATTTGGTTTCGAAAACATTTCATTGTTCTGACAATTT
>KN884781.1:77150-96089 GCA_000934455.1 Apostichopus parvimensis
GGATTCGAACCCGGGCCTCCCGCTTTTTATGTGGACACCCTAACCCCACTAGGCTATGGACACTGATTGTATGTCCAGAGGTTCGAAACCGGTAAGGAAGGTCGTAATTCCACTGTAGGTGTTTGTCACCTGTATCTAACAATACTAGTTCTGTTTTGGTGACATATTTTGCCTTACTGTAGAGATCAAACATGATGCACAAAAAGTGTACAACTTTAAGACTTACTATTCCACTTTAAGACTTACTATTCCACTTTTGAGATACGAATCAGTGGAGGTGATTAAGTTATTAAAACTTTCACCTATTCAATGATTACAAATTTTTCTAAGAGTTCCCCCAGCAACTCCCCCTCCCCCCCCTTCCCCCCTAGCCCTCTGTCCCGTTTAATTCATCTTTGATTTTCCTTCTCTTACAGAAGCGACTTGGGCCTGTATTAATTTTGGTACCACCGTTTGCATCGCGTGCTCTGGTGTACACAGGTAAGGCGACTGTGTCTTTACTCACTACAGAATGTATGATTATTGTACACATGTTAGCTCAGGATTGAGTTACTAGAATGCATACAGAAATGTATTAGCATTAGAAAACATAAATTGGCTTCTACTGATGAGTTAATATCTTGAATTGTTCTGACAGATAGTTAGCTTTATTTTAGTGAAGAGTATATCTTTACAACCAAAATGGATGATATAAAGATGATATGTTTACATTATTTTTTAATATATCGTTAAGACTACGAAACATTAGTGCCTCTAGATATTCTACCCTAGAACAGCCCTTCTCTATTGACAGCAGGGGAAAAATTTCAATCCAGCCTGTGAAAAAAAAAAAAAACAATTGCCCAAAACCTCTCATTTATCGGGTATACAGACACCCAAGGCCTTTACAGCTGTGCGTCCTACCAGCGTACCCTGCAGAAACTGCTCAATCTAGGTGCAGTGAGAGTTTGATTCTGGCCATGTAAAACCTAAAAATACTACTGTTCCCCACTGACCCCTTTGTAGAAAATTATTTTAGAAACCATTCATCCCATATTTAAAAATAAATTTTACATTGTTACTTTTCACGAGGTTTATAAGATATCTCGGGTCAGTGTATATATTTGTATGTGTTTTATCTGATCACCAAAATGCACTGCTTCTCTCTCCATCCATAATCTTCTTGGTTTTGAAATGATTTAATGTGATGATGTCATATCTTCTTTATGAATATTCAGGAGTATGGGGGTGCACCTATCCAAAGTGAGATCTCTTACACTGGACAAATGGGAACCAGAGACAGCTAAGGTAAGAGTCACATGCAAAACTGACAGTTTAAGGTAGCATACTCCACATGTGTTGTATGTATTTGTATTGTATTGTTTGTATTTTAGATCCTCCTGCAAGCAGGAACTCACGAAGAAGCCTCATTGGCTTATCAAAGCCGCATGCTGACCGAAGTCAGTCTCTTAGATTCATATTTTAATGTCCATGATTATGAATTGTCAATTGTCAACAACTATGTAACTGGACGACATACATTAATCTTGGAGTGACTCGAACTCGGGACCTTATGATTGGAAGGCACCGGCCTTAACTAACCACTGAGCTAAATCTTCTTGAGCGAACACTCCACTCAGCTAACACTCCACATGATTCCCCCATTGACTTACACACTAAATCATCAAAGTACTGTGCTCTCTAAGTCCTTGTAGAAGTTCTCTCTAGCTAAACTCTACCCATCACTGGATAGCTGACAAGTTCGCCATTCATGGCACCATCAATCTTTGGTATCATGACCTTGAAGATTTTTGGCTATGAGAGCCTGAAATTGTTGTCACTTGTAAACAAACCTCTATACTCAGTAGTAAACAAGTTTTTTTATGCTGCTCCTGGGAGGTCTAATGTGGTTTAAAATTGCCTCAGTTGCCCCAATTTGTGCACCACATTGTACTTCCATTTTTGAACCCTGACATCCAAGCCACAAAATAAAAATCATATTTTGTTTTGATAACATATCAAAAAAGATATGCTCCTGATGTTTTTCGGCACTTTTCCTGAAAGAGAATACTTGGGCGGATTGATATAGACTCAATATGGAGTATGCCACATTAAGCATAAAGGTAAAGACAGATGGCACTAGTCGTATAAAGATTCAGCAAGTAGACTACATGCAATACCAAATGTGAATCTCAACTGTCCGCCAGATTTAGCTAAATGCTCTACCATTAACCTTTGTTTTGACGGAAACCTCATTAATAGCCAACCAAATGATTATTTCATTTTTTTTGTTATTTCTGTAACATAAGTTGTTTAGAGTCTGCATCCTCAGTAGGTGATAGTCTATAGTGTGCTTATGTGAGGCTTTGCTTTCCTTTATCTAGTAATAAAATAATAAATAAATAAAAATTGTAAAGTCATTAAGCAAATCACCAGGTGCTGAAATGCTTTTTGTACCCGGGTGAATAGATACAAATGTCTTCTTTTTTTTCCCCCATTCTTTTTCAGGTCATGTTAGAGTTGGGTAATGCCAAGATTAATCAGATCTATGAGGGCAAAGTAGACGAGAGTATAGCCCAGCCCGCCATCCCACATTGTTCAAAGTAAGTATAACTTAAACTGATACAGAGAGCATATCTAATCCTGTATTCTTGTATTTAAGATGTCTGACAGTTTGACCAATTAGGCTCTAGAGAAAAGGGGGAGAGGTGCAGTTAGAGAAGTTGTAGGGTGGGTGCACTTCGAGAAGGGGCCAGGGTGCAGATAGAGGAAGGAGAGGTGTGCTGTTGTTAGAAGTGACAGGACAGGGTGTTGATAAAGAAGGAAACGTTTGTAGTCAGCAAAGGATTCAAGTTTGTGCTTACCTAGTTGGTTCTAGAAGTTTGTAAGCAGCTCTGTGTTGTCTTTGCTTCAAGTGAGCTTCGACTGCACCAGGGAATGTTACCCTAGTCAAGCTCTGAACACTGAATCAGATGTTAAATCCATCAATAAACGGTTAGCCCTGCCCTAAACAATTTCCTAGTTAAAGGACATTTTTTTGAATGAGCGAATCTCCAGGAATGATGTTTTATCACTATAATACCATAGTTGGTGGTTTGGCATTTTAAAATTGGCAGGTCAAGCAAGGGTCCTGTTTATGACTGTTTTAAATTGGAATTTATATATGATTTGTTTTTTAATGAGCAGCAAAGATATCGGTTATTTCTTCTTCACTATGAAATGCATGAGACCCTAACTTGAAACTTATAGACTGCTAAATAACTGCATCTTCTGCCTCTCACCTTCTGGAGAGAATAGTTGTAATGGTTATTCATCCCAACTTCAATCAGGATAACTCAGTTCTCAGAGAATGTGACTCTTCCGTCGGTCCCAGTTTTGAGGTTTCGTTTGTTTTCCATGATATTTCTGTCAGAGCCGGTCAATTATCAATTTCTGGTTTATCCATGATAAATTTTCTCCGCATCGTACCTACAGCGCAATGAGAGAGAAATGGATTCGTGCAAAGTACCAACACAAGCACTTTGTCTGTAAGGAATCTTCCATATTCACGGAGAAACGAAACAGATTCAGGAGATTCAAGGAAAACAAGAAACAGAGGAGTAGTCGGAGGAAGGCCAAGGAGAAGGAGAAGGAAAAGGAGAATGCTACGGTCAAAACAGGTGAGAGGACAGTCATTGTGCTGGGAGGATGGGGAAAGTCTGTCATAAGATGGGAAGCGAGAGAAGGGGAGGATGGAGAACACTGTGGATCAGGCATTGTGCTAGGAGGATGCGGAAAGTCTGTCATTAGGAGGGAAATGAAAGAAGGGAGGATGGAGAACACTGTAATCAGGCACTGTGCTGGGAGGATGGGGAAAGTCTTGTCAGTAGGAGGGAAACGAGAGAAGGGAGGATGGAGAACACTGTAATCAGGCACTGTGCTGGGAGGATGGGGAAAGTCTGTCATTAGGAGGAAACAAGAGAAGGGAGGATGGAGAACACTGGATCAGGCATTGTGGTGGGAGGATGGGGGAAGTCTGTCATTAGGAGGGAAACGAGAGAAGGGAGGATGGAGAACACTGGATCAGGCATTGTGCTGGGAGGATGGGGGAAGTTTTGTCAGTAGGAGGGAAACAAGAGAAGGGAGGATAGAGAACACTGTAATCAGGCATTGTGGTGGGAGGATGGGGGAAGTCTGTCATTAGGAGGAAACAAGAGAAGGGAGGATGGAGAACACTGTAATCAGGCATTGTGGTGGGAGGATGGGGGAAGTTTTGTCAGTAGGAGGGAAACAAGAGAAGGGAGGATAGAGAACACTGTAATCAGGCATTGTGCTGGGAGGATGGGGGGAAGTCTATAATTAGGAGGGAAACGAAAAATATGGAGGATGGAGAACACTGTAATCAGGCATTAAGTTGGAAGGATTGAGAAGTCTGTGGTATAGATTTCCTTCATGGTAGTGGGAGGACTGTAGTTTTCACCTAGAATTTGTTCATTCATTCTTAATTTTACCCTCCGGGAAAAAACTTGGTTTGAACAAAACCCAAAGAGTCAGGAAGCCAACAGAAGCTCTTTTGAAACCCTGTTGATCTGGTAATCATGGATGAACACCAGCTTCTATCCAAACCTTCTCTTTCGATGAACGGGAAAGAAATGAATTTGAAGGGAGGAAACAAATGGAGATTTGTTTAAACAGATGTCATTCTTAAAAGAAATCTGTAAATTGATCCGTACCTAACTTGACGGTGAGGATTTGACCAGATTTTGAGTAATAAACTAAAACAAAGTGTTTGGTCTTGTCTCTTTGTTCTCTGTTATCACAGCAGTATCTGAAGATAGTGGCCTCGGTGGAAGTACTGATCAAATCCCATCCTCACCAGAACTCCCCAGAAATTTAGAAGAAGGTCAGTCTCATTTTAGAGAGATATTTATTGTTTTGTTTGTATCTTCTTTTTTTTATTTTCCACTTCACTCACTTATTCATTTTCTTTCGTTTGTTTGTGCACTGCTTCGTGTGTCCGTTGTTCATATTTAAAAGAAATTTTTTACAACGTGTGTTCGTTCCTTTCCTTTGGTCGTTAGTTTCTCTATAAGGGGAGGGAGGGGGCAGTGACTTTGAGTGTGTCGTCACACTTAACTGCAGTTTAAGAAGATTTGCAGGTATTACATGCATGGTACTACTTCATAACTTAACAGGGATGTATTATCTGTTGTCCTGGTAACAAAGAACCATTGAGAAAAGATAGGATAGCATGTCAGGTGATTCAAATTTAAAAAAAAAATCCTCATAGTGTTGTAAAGTGCATTTTTCGTCTCTAAGTCAAAAGTCCACTCTTTTTTCCCTCTATAACATCAGTGGCCTATTTATTGTACTCATGATCAAACTCAATATCTATAAAGGAAATTTTTTATATATTTTTTTCATATTTTTTTTATATTTTAGAAGAAGATCATATAGATCAATAGATATTCATAGATAGATTGGACTGTCCGTTGATAGCAAGCTTGGATGAGTAATAAGTACTAGCTTATATGTTGCTCGTTTATTTTTTTGATAATTTATTTTCTTTTTCAAAGATGACACTTTTGAATTAGTTTAACAGAATTTGATTATTGAAGACTGTTTATAATTCTCCATGCAAGCTTGGATGAGTAATAAGTACTAGCTGATATGTTGGTTGTTGGTTTTTTCTTTGTTGTTTTTCTTTTGTAAAGATGACATGGTTTGAATTAGTTTAAGAGAATTTCATTATTGAGGACTGTTTAAAATTCTCCCAGTCTCTCCATCTGTCTTCGAGTGATCATTCGTATGGAGACGAGTCCTTCATTAGCATAATTCAAATTTCACTTATTCTGTGGAAGACTCTTGCCCATAGTTTCAGTCTTTGAGAAGCGGGGATCGAATATAGACACGGCAGAACAGAGGGGACATCGTATGTGTTGAAATATTTCCCATAATCCTTTGCTGAATGACTTTCTCCTCTCTCTCCGTTGTTACTCTTTTACATGCGCAGAATTGTTGGATATTGTACAAACAGGTAAATTCTTTACAGACAAAATGTACACACCTTCACTCTCTATATCTTCTCTATGTATATCAAAAGCAAACGTTTGCTGCCACTTTGCATGCCGTCGTGATGGTCAAATGGGCCTCGGGGTCGTCGACGAGGGTAGGGAACGGACAATCTCGGAAAGCTTGATCCGACTGGGGAAAACATATATAACGGAGCTCATGTCTTTGTGAGATATTGCTTCCAAAGTCATGTCACGATTTGACTTTCAGGCTTTTGAATAAAACCACCCCTCCGTTTCCTTGGTGAAAGTGTCAGGGATAACTAGTAGTGATGGGTGGTGCACAGGGTTCACCAATAACAAAACCAATGGAGTGGAGAATACAGCATGCCAAAAACAAGTTTACATTTACTTTTTTCTACCACAGGAAGCAAAGACTGTTTTCAAAAAATCTCCTTAGGACACAAACCTGTGGTAAAAATCCTTGAAACAAGGTTGTAAACACAAAGGAATAACATAACAGAAACTTAGGCAGTCGCTCCCTTTACATCATCAGTTTGCATAATTAGCTGATGTTTATTCATATATGAAACTTGAATTAAGAAAAGACTTGTCAAATGGTCAATCTTTGATGGATTTTGATGGGAGTTACAGCTATTTACATGATTTCTAATGCCAATTAGAGTGAATAGGACAATGTTGTTCATAGGTGTCCATAGAATTTTAACGGTCAAAAGTGTCCTCAAATTTATTAAAGGTGGAGAAATTTGTGTGTACTTAGATACTGCTCAGTAGTCAGACTTGTCCCTATGTTAAAACATCACACACACAAAAGTATATGAATCAAACATGGGCCCTCTTAATAACTGGTTAAATGGCCTCTATCCTTTCTTAAATGTTGACTGTTATGGATACTGCACATGAATTTGATTCAAAAAAATAATTACATATCAAAATGGGAAAGAAATCAAACCTAAGCTTTGTTAGTTGCTTCAAGGACCTTATCCTTTCTTATTCAATTTGTTCTTCTTCAAAATTAAAAGATATTTCCCCCATCACGCGCCAAAATGGAAATAAAATAAAAATAAAAGCAAAAAACTTGCAGTGGAATGTAAGGCATTGTTTGTCGTTCAAACGTTTTGTCTTTGTGCTTTTATAATATTGTGGGTTAAATTGATAATACTCACCAACTACTCACAAAATTTGAATGTGCAAAAGTGTCCTCAAAATTTATGAAAATGTGTGGAAATTTATATAACAATACAAATCTGATGTGAGCTTTGTTTGAATCGTACAGAACTGCTTTCCGTTTTCTTTTGTAAACATGATAAATTTTTGGAAATCACATAAATTTGACATGGATGATGTATCAAGCATGACTTTTATAGAACAACTTGTATACATACTTGTGTATCGAGCTCTGACTCAAACGATTTCCATCAAATAATTATCCTGCTGTATAACTAACGTCTTAAATGTTTAATGTTTTGAAATCCAGGTATGAATCTTATCAATGTCTTTGCAAAACCCCACCTCCTACCTCCCCCCCCCCCCATTTCAGGCAATACTTATAATGTTTGTGGACTTCAATACCTGGTTCATACATTCAGACAGTTACATATATGCCTACAGATGGACAGATACATTGCCAATTACTGCTAATACCTTCTTTATTGTTTGCTTGGTCTGTGTGTGTTTTGTGTGTAGATATTCTATGTTAGCTTTCTGTTGCATTATCAGAGGGTTTCTTTTTGTTCACCCCAATATAGTCAGTATGTTGTAGATTTAGTAGTTTCATAATTGTTAGTATATTGGCATTTAACTGTATTGGTTGTCTTCTCGTGTTTGTGTAGCTTACAGGATGATTGAAAGTAAAAAAATTATGTTTTTGTGTTTATATTTCATAATTCCCCAACAGAAACAAAACCTAAATTTAGTGCAGCATGTATGTTTCTTTACCGGTTCGAATTTTGGAAAATATTTTTGGCCATTAAATTATCGAAAATGTCTGGAGTGCTCCTTAAAAAGGCAAAACGAATGGTTAACGTTGGAACCGTGGCCCGGTCTAGTTGTTTACATAATAAAGCCATTGTTTTATGACTTTGGATAGATTAGTTCACTTCATCTCATATCACCAGAACACTCTCATATATACCAAAATACCGATGAAAATTTGTAAGCCTGTTATTTTAGGCTGGCAAAGACCTTAACATTTATCTTCTGAGGTTGGGAGTTACTGTCCCATTTACGTGGTAGGTTTAGATGCTTTGAGACTCAGATGTGTTAAAATGGGTTGCTTTTCGAAAAGTAGAAGTGATATACAAATAGAGCCTGCACTGGTGGAAGTTGTTTTTTAATTCTCTATAGACATATGACATAATTAATTTTTAGAGCCATCCTTTAATCTTCCCTATCCCTGAAATTGTCCTTTGATGGTGGCATCCGTGATCTCCTAGTCTGACCATGACAGGATTAGTGTTTAGTGGTTTTGTGGCTGGTCTTGCGAGATAAACACCATTAGGAAAAGGAGAGGTTGCTTATCTCTTTCAACTTCAACCTCTCATCCTCCCTTCTCCTTGCTTTCATGTTTTCCAGCAAAATTTGAAAGAAATTTGAACAAACAGCTGTCTGAATTCTAGTAACATGAGGCTATCTCTGAACAGCAGTTTGTAAATAGACAAATACATCAACTTTAATTTGTCTTCACTTCTTGACCAATATTCTGTCATAATTAGAACTCAAAAACAGTTCATTTTAAAACTAGTTAGACATATAAGAACTCATTAAAAGTGAGTTAAAGAAAGTCTTGGATTATCGTAGGATTCAAACCAGTTGTTCCCTCCACTAAAACCTAAACCAGTTAACATCAAACCAAATGAGTTATCCAGCCCTTATTCTGTGGTGATCCTACAGTACATATGGCCATTTCCCTGGGGTGAGGAGAGAGAATGGGGGGGGACAGTGTGAAGGTATAATAAATGCATACAGTTGCATAAACCAGGGAATCCATCTCAGTTCCATGTCATCAACTCACAGAGCAGGAGCTCAAGAGAGAAAAGTTGACTTTTCTGATATCTACAACTCATAATAACAAGATAATTTATTTGTATATTGGTGAAAAAAATATATTGCAGCCTAGCTTCCAGCTATCAACCTTTCTTGCTCCCCCTCACTTCCAAGTGTCATGGTACCCCACACTTTGGTTCATTTTAATACATTGTACAATATGTGAGTGATATATTTAAACATCACTCCCCCTTCTCCACCCTCTTGCTCCCTTCCCCTTGCTAGCAAGTGTTCTGGCACCTTACACTTTGGTTCATTTACATTGTACAATATGTGAGTGACATATTTAAACATCCCCCCCCCCTACCATCTCCACCCCTCTTACTCCCTTTTGCCATACCAAGTGTCCTGGTATCCTACACTTTAGTTCTCATGCAGTATACTGTATTAGAGTAGATATTTTCATTAGCAGCTCGGTATGCGTGGGCATATTTAAGTTGTTGGGTATGTGTGGGCATATTCAAGCAGCCGTTTGTCTAATTATGTGCTAGACAGTCCAGGTCATATGTCAGAAACGAATTATGCAATATATGGTCCAAATCTTGAAACCAGTAAAATTTGCTGAGGCTGATAAGAACCACGAATGGCTGAACGTTTTCTTTTACTGGTCAGCTGAGATCAAAGTTGCCTTAAAGGATTTGAATCCATTCTCTCTGCTTTACTATTATGTGACTAACATCTCTGCCATTTCAATTTACCACAACACTGATATTGCATCCCAAGCTGTAACTGCACTTCTTGTGTATTAATGAACCCTTAATATAATCAAATTGACCTATCCTGTTCACAATCCCTCCTCCCCCACCCCCTCACACCATATATAGACTCCCTTGCAGAGCAAAAACAACATGCCTCCCACAGTCCCCAACTAAAGAAATAGACCTTGCAAATATTATGTTTTTCTTTGTATTTTTCTTCTTTAATTCTATCCTTATGCATGTTCCCTTCCCTTGACACTAACGTTCATTATACAGTAGCTCACTAGAATTCAAGGTGTGAAAAACTTTGTCATTGTACAGCCATAAGCCAGCCATCAACATTCTCCTCCCCGAAAGTGAGTCTCAACAGGCTAAAGCCAGCTTGGTCGACTCTCTATGAAACTAGTAACCTCATTCTACCACCCTACCCCCCTCCCTCCCCTTCTCTCCCAGAAGTCAATCTATACCAAATTGTTTGAAGGCATCGGTATGAAATTTTCCAAAATGCAATATTACCAAACCTCCATCACTCTAAGTCGATCTCAACGATGTCGAGTTCCATCTTTTCAGCATGACTTTAATCTAAAACTTGAAGTTTTGTATTTTTTACAGATCCGTTATGGAAAAACTTTAGATCAGTCAAACTTGTGAACAATGACACCGATGTTTGAAGAAAGTACTAACCTTTGAACATTGGAGTATCATTATTAAAGCGACTGGGCTACCTAGTTTAGCACACACACACACACACAGATAATTGAAAATTCATCGTTGGAGGCTCATTAATCCAAGTGGCTGAGCTATCTAGTTTAGCACACACACACACACACAGATAATTGAAAATTCATCGTTGGAGGCTCATTAATCCAAGTGGCTGAGCTATCTAGTTTAGCACACACACACAGAGACCATTAAGACCAACTCCCAAAGGCTGGACATATAGATCAGTAGGATAGTGCTGACATTACACATGGTCTTAAATAACTTGTTTTTCAAAAAAGTGCAGACTTCACCCAGGAATTTTTATGTTCAAGCTGGGTTCATCCTCGTGTGGCATGTTGTTCAATATGAGAGGCGAAAAGGAATTTGTTTGGTCTGAAGGTAATCTTTGGGTAGTAGAGAGGATGTTAAGTAAACCAATGGGTCAACATGAACAATCATTTTAAGGCTTGGGAGCTTAAACGTGATGATGATGATATTGATCTTAGAGCAGCTCAACATTCCAAACAATTACTGAAATAAGATTACATGTCATCATGGGTTGCCTCTAAATGAATTTGTAAACCCATGTAAAATTTACTGAAGATTTTATTTGGGAAATACTTTGTGAACATGTCAAGAAAAGTAAATCAATGAATAAAGAATGTTATCCATACTTCAGTTCTTGTCCATGTTCCAGTGCTTGTCCATGGTTAAGTGCTTGTTCCATGGTTCAGTGCTTGTCAATGTTTGAATGTTTGTCCGTACTTCAGTGCTTGCCCATGGTTCAGTGCTTGTCCATGTTCGAATGCTTATCCATACTTACTACAGTGCTTGTCCATGTTTGAATGCCTGTCCATACTTTAGTGCTTGTCCATGGTTCTAGTGCTTGTCCATACTTGCTTAAATCCATACCTCAGTGCTTGTCACTGTTTCAGCCCTTGAATGGTCATACGGAGTCATGGTATGCATATACAGTAGAACACCAGTATAGCTTTCACACAGATTCCCTTCATTGATTTTACATTTCACCAAACCAGATAGTTTGCCTTGCTGATGTGTGTTTTGTGTTCCCCGATATGCTGCATGTGCAACTTGGTCTATTTTGTGTATATTTGATGTATATTTACGTAATTATATGTGCAGTGTAGTGCCGAATATTTTGTATTTCAGTGGTCTGCAAAAACTGTGTGGAATTTTATTCAAAAATGGTAAAAATGTATTCATGGTAGTACTGTGCACTGACTTAAAAGAAGCAGTAGTTAATTGATCCGATAAAATTCAAAACTATCCGTTTTGTTAATTAAGATTTAAATCATGATCAGAAAACTTGAAAGAGACTTTATGATTGAAATTTGAAAGGGACAAAATATTATTGATTAGAATGAGATTTGAATCCAGTGACACTTTCTGCTGGCCTCCAACTCATGATAGTAGATACTCTACAGCAAATAGTAATTTTGCTGTGCCTGTTGCTCATTTTTTGATATTGAATAATTCATGCCTTTAAAATTGGGTTCTAATGTGATATGAACCCTACCTGACTGCACCCTCCCCCCTCCCTCCCCCATCCCAAGCATTGCAATAAGGATATTTGATGCTTTCATTGAATGTCTATAAGATACTGATACAGTAGTTCAAAGGCCATGTGGAATATTGTGTTTTTTACCATGAAGTAGTTTCTGTAGCAAACTTCTACTGTGTCCATATGAGCAGTTAGAGAATATTATGGAGCTATAGATCGCTTACAGTGTAGCCTGTCTCCGTGCGCATGCATGCCATATATGGGCTAAAATCTCAAAATGTATTCAGTTGCCGAACCAACTCCCCCCCTCCCCAAATCAATTCTCCGTCCGAAGCCTGGCGGGAAAAAAAATTACGACTTTACTTGTATCTTAAGGTTCTGCTTTCACACAAAATGCCAGTTGGAAATGCCATGTGGAAGTGTGTAATATTGTGTACAATGCCATGTGGAAGTGTGTAATATTGTGTAAAATGCCATGTGGAAGTATGTAATATTGTGTAAAATACTGTCCCAAGTAGCAATCTTGTATGCACGAGGGAAGGGGTGAAGAAATGTAGTTTCTATCACTTATTGCCCGCTTCCCTCTGCATGCATTAACTGGCTAAACTACGAAAGATGTGCTTCTATATATCTTCTTTCTTATCCTTGTTACAACATTGCCAGTAGTCTATTACAAGCGAAATCATCAAAACCGGCACAATATTTCAGAAGGAATAAAAAAAATTCTCTAGATACAAATTACATATAATAAAAAAAATATAAATATAAATTTAGTGCAAATTGGGACCTGTATATTCCTTTACCGTTAAGTTTTCTAGTGATAGGATCGAAATTTAACCTGCTCGACTTTGTTTTGCCTTATTATCAATTTTAATGTGGAACACACAACTACAGTATAAAAGGTTAGATTTTTTATTCATTGTATCTTTCTCTTCTAGATGACCTCTCTGTCAATAACCACTTTTGCATCACCCGATTTATGTTTGTTATTTTTTGTTTTTTGCACGTAGGTCAAGTCGGGGGTGTTAGAGACAATATATTTGAATGTGCCAGGGGGGTGGATTCATTTCACCAATTAGATCATGTACAGTACTGGCTACCTCCTAAAGTTCGCTCTTGTCTCTAGTTCTCTCTTGTCACTCTTTTCCCTCTGCCCACTGTCACAGTGGCTTGTTTTGAGTTGGTAAATTTCTTCTACCACTACAGTGGATATGATTTGTGTCATCACGTTTGTTTACCAGAGACGTTTGATACAAACTTGTGACGTATTTGATATGCAGCGTATTGATGTTCGTAGCGATGTTAAAGTAAGATATTTTTCAATGAAACACAATTATCTCGGCAGTCCAGCAGGGTGGTGTCTTTTGTTGTGAAAATGTGAAACACTAATTGTATTGTTCTATGCAGCCTGGCTGCATGATGCTGCAGCCCCCTCAGCTTCCTACTTTTTGACGTGAAACATAATTCAGACATTGTCATGTTCTTGTCTTTGGATAACTGTCATGTAAGCTGATGGACATTTGTGGTATCAGTGTCTGTGTGTTGATTCACATTCAGTAGGAATATGGGACCAATTGGGGGGTGGAGAGGTGTGGGGTGCATCTGGCAGAAGAGTACCTGGTATTCTGGTTAGCAAATTGAAAATGAAGAGCTTTGCCGGTTTGCCCGATATCCTACAAAGTGGACATACTGTACCTATCCAACTTTTGTACAGGTCTGTTGCATTCATAGATTTCAATATGGAGGGAGTAAAAGGTGTTCCTTAAGTCGCCTCCAAAGACCAAGTTGAAGCATCTAGTTTGAAAAAGGGAGGGGGGCTTCAAATGTAGCCAAAATAGTAACTGACAACAGTGATTTAGTAAGTCAAACTTGTAATATGTTCATTGGAGTTATCGCCAAGTTGATGATGCCATTTGCACCATTTTCTGAGTTGGAGGCATCTTGTTTTAACTGTGGAGAATATCTTACACTGATTTCTTGTTTGTGTTCCAGTTTGTGAGTTGATCCTAACAAGTTTTAGCAATATCAGATATTATAGTAACATGTTGATGCTTTTAGCATCATTTTGTTTGCATTTTATCAAGTGATTTTCCTGAAGCTGATATTAAGTATTTTCCTGAAGCTGGTATCTGGTGTTTTCCTGATACTGAGATAAAGTATTTTCTGATGCTGATATTAAATACTTTCATGTGGCTGATATCAAGTATTTTTATGAATGATGATATCAAGTATTTCCTGATGCTGATATCAAGTAATTTTTCCTGATGCTGATACCAAGTATTTTCCTGCTGCTCATATCAAGTAATTTTCATGAGCTGATGTCAAGTATTTCCTGGTGCTGATATCGAGTATTTTCCTGAAGCTGATTCAAGTATTTTCCTGAAGCTGATACCATGTTGGTGACATTTTCGTGAGCTAATGCAGTAACAAGATTTCAGTAGCAATTCACACCCCTCATTTACATGTTATTATAGCATTATGCAACGTCCTGCTTCACCTTGAACATTCAAAAACTTGAAATGGTAATTCATTTTCTTCAAGAGAACCATCAAATAAATGAAATAATCTGTGTTTTTTCGTTCCTCTTTGACAGGGTTCGCTACAAGTGACAGCTCGGATGCTGAATACATGGATGACTCGCCCACAAATGGGGAAACACCATCATTTAGTCCTCAGCAAAATCTTTATGTTGTGAGTCTTCTGGACTTTCCCTTCCTTGCAAGCTGCTCAGTACTAGATAAATACCTTGAGATTCAATCAAGTGTGTTATAGTTAATGACAATACCCATTACAGGCTTAATCAAGAGGATCTGTTATAACAGGCATAAAGAAATTAAATGGAACAATGGCAAACAAATATATAGGAACAAAAGAAGTAATATTATTTTGTCACAGAATAGCAAAAAGAAACTTGTGAAATGCAAAGTCGTATATTTTAGCTTTGCATCGTACAAATCAGCCGTCCTGTAATGTAGAAACCATTTACGACTGCCCTGCCAGCAGTTCTTGTTTTGCAAAGAATGTCCGCATTTAAGAAGCAATGTTTTATTTGAGAAAGTTAAAGCTGTAATGACAGTATATCAAGTAGAGACATTTTCTGTGCAAATCCATGGTTAACAACGTTGCAAAATAGAAAAAACCTTCATTCTTGTTGGACCATTAGAATCTAAATCCAATGGGTTTTATCAGTTATTCAAAGTTTTGCCATTTTTCTCACCATAAAGGAAAAGAATAGAAATTAAAAGGCAAATATAGAAAGAGACCATTAACAATCATTTGTTACCTAAGAGCCTTCCAAAAAATGCTGAAAAATTAGTAATTCAAAAAGGATTTTCTGGAGGCTGAATGAAGTTGATGGCATCAGCAAAATTGCTGAAATTGTTTCTGCAACTTTAGGCAAAAGCCACATCCTGATAGTATTTTATATCGTGAAGATATGAGATTTAGCATTTTTGTGATATTTTGTAAATTATGCATCTGCAAGAACAGCAGAATGAATAACAACACCAGGGCACTTCAGGTGTGGAATATTGCTCTCTTCCATTTACTGGTATGATATTGTTTGCCACCATGCACCAGACTATCCCATTCGCTGCAGAGCTTCAGGGGCGTGTGGTGTGATATTATGATGTCATCCAATCACAGGCCTGATTGAATGTGTGCATAAAAACAAAAGTAACACAGGTGTGTCGTTAAGTAGCAGAAAAAGAGTTTCAAAACAGGTCACAGGTGAGAAAGAATCTAATTAAAAGCTTATCCAATGAAGCTAGGATTTCAATTAAAAAATCTAACTTTGAGATCTGCTGTAATACACAATACGCTAATTTCTCAGGAGTGTTTTTACCCCTTTATCATGTCTCGTTTGACTTTGGTCTCTTCCGTCAGGCCGCTGCATCTGGACTCCTCCCGCAGATGTGTGAGTGCCTCGCTCAGGGAGCAAACATCAACGAGATGGACGACGATGATAACATGAGAACACCGCTTCATAAAGCTGTCACTTCGGTGAGTAAACAACAATCTATGCTCCACATATCCGCAAAGTTTTTTGTCCCAGGACCTAGGATCTTCCTTGGAAACTGGTCCAGACCCCTCATCAATCAGAATAGATGCTCACAACGTGCATTCAGAGCTCAGCAAAAACTGTAGATAAATTTTTCGACGTCTGGAATAGTTCAGCAACCCGAAGGAAACTTCTTATAGGGTGCGGACCATTGCTATACGCAACAGTTTTGCACTCAACAATAGTTTGCCAGGTTAAGAAGCTGGTTGGGTTGTCAGTGTTGTTTTACTTACCAAGAAAATAACAAAGTGGTTAGTTTAGTTTAAAGAAAAGTTTACAACTGCCAGACTCTCAGATACTGATGGAGGCAGAGTCACTCCATCTATCGTACACTGCAGTCTACAGAACACTGCTGTTGATGTAAATCATCGCTCGTATGAGTAGTTTGTTTGAGTATTAATGTTAGAGCTGATTTGATGAAGAAAAGGGGGCAGAACCTTGAATCTGGTCAGAAGTGGAAGAAAGAAAAGAAATGCAACCAGCTAGTTTTAATGTATGTGAAAATTGGGGCATTTTGAAAGTTTCTATGGCATCAAGCTGAGATTTCAAGTTTTCATTAACGACTTGCACATAATACCCCATACCCCTGTTGCACATAATACCTCTATTGGACATAATACCTTATACCCCTCTATTGGACATAATACCTTATACCCCGAATTGCACATAATACCCCATACCCCAAGATGCACATAATACCCCTATTGGATATAATACCCCCTTCTCTGAGATGCACATAATACCCCATACCCCTATTGGACATAATACCCCATACCCGAGATGCACATAATATCCCATACCCCTATTGGACATAATACCCCATACCCAAAAGTGCCCATACCCCTATTGGACATAATACCCCATACCACGAGATGCACATAATACCCCATACCCCTATTGGACATAATTCCCTCTTGTCCGAGATGCACATAAAACCTCATTTGAGCAAAGAACAGTGAATGTGACAGGGCCAGTAAAAATGCAAAAGTTTTAGAGTTTTCAGATGAGAAATGCTTCAAACTTTTCAACCCTCTTTTGAGCTCTTTAATTTCCAGACTTAGACTAGCTAATTCATGGTGTATAAATTAAACTTTGACATAGTTTGTTGTCTGACCTTTGACCTTCAGGGCAGCCTTACTGCAGTTGAATACCTTCTTCTGAATGGTGCCAAAGTAAATGTTCCAGATCAGAAAAGCCAGACGGTGCTTCATCTTGCCACCCAGCTGGGTAACACTGGGTAAGTTCAAATATAAGTGAGTGTGTTATACATGTTCAAGTGACCATACGTGCTTGTCATTGATTTGGTAAATAACTACAGGTATTTTAGTGTCACACTCATACCTTACCCCTAGTGTTCCCCCCCCCCTCCCGGCCCTCCCCTTCCTTCACAATTGACATGTCTCTTAGATGGTCAACTGTAAACCCTATTCTATATCTGAAAGTATGCCTGAAGGTCCAAAACCACTTGGAAGGCATTGTTGAAAGCTTTCAGCAAAGAAAAGGATGTCAGTTCTAATGTCCTTTTTGCAGGTGTAATAGTCTAGTCATCTAATAACTTATTTAATGCTACCAGCTAAGAACTTCTGATCTCAGCAACCAAGTATCTCTTGACATTGTTAAAAGTTTTCTTCTTTAAATTGTAACATTGGTCTTCTAGTGTTTGAATACTTTGACACAATACTGTCTGTTTGTTGCCTAGATTCACAAGGACTTGCTGTAAAATCCAATAGTCTAATTACACATGTAACTGTTTCTCTTTGCCAGAATGGTTTGTTTACTGTTGAAGAGAGGTGCTGACCAGACTGCTAAAGATGTAGATGGCCAGGATCCTATTATGATAGCTATTACCACTACTAATGCTGATATTGTAACCCTGTAAGCATGCTCAATGAGTTTTAGAATCATCTTGAAAGGTTCAGGAGAGATGGGGAAGTGAGTGGGGGGGGGGGGGGGGGGGGGGGGTGGAGGTGGAATTGAATATGAAGTGCATAAATTGAACAAAGTAACCAATTCCAGAGGATTGTCTGATGGTCCTTATATTGAGATTTGTAATATTTTATTCTGGAGTGGAAATTATTTTTAATTGATCCATTCCATACATAAAAGTTCCACCATCCTTTTAACAGGGTTGGACGATCCCATTACACAATGAATCAGTAACACATTTTTAAGTTCTTTCAATGCAACGGTCAATTCAAGTAGATTTGGTATGTTGCAAAAGAGAGCAAGAATGTCACCAAATGGGGTTTTGCTATTTGCAGAATTTATCATTTTACATTGGGTCAAATGATGTTATTAATAATAGCTGAGATGCTTTTAGTTGACTTCTTTAAATGCTTGAATTTGTGCGTATAGTCCGTTTACTTTGTCTTGCTTCTTCTCAGGTTGCGGCTAGCTAGATTAAATGAAGAAATTCGGGAAACAGAGATGCATCCAGGTAAATTAAAAAATTATTATGTGGTTCAGTAATCCCTATAAACTTTTTGATTTGAAAACTATAATTTAATTCACCATTAGTTTGATTTTTCATTTGAGTTCCTTAATCCAGAGACTTTTCCCTTATAGTCTTGCAAATAGAGATAACTCCCCATTTGAGGGATGGGGGAGGCGGTAGGGTAAACACATTTACAAGCTGTTAGTCCCATTTGTGGCAAAAAAGGAATTTTTCATACCATTGGCACAAAATGTTAAGACAGTGCCACGAGTGCATTTGTTGGGAAATTTTTGGCAATTTGTTGATTTATGTATAGTAATAGCAATCCAGCAGCTACTTTTAAGAATGTGAAATTCAAAATCATATATTCTAATAATTTTGTATGTGGTCGTAATTGAAAGCGTCTTTCATCCTTTAGTTGGCAGTGAGTATATCCAGCAAAATTCCATTTTAAAGTGTCCATATTATTCAACTTCCACATTTTTGTA
>KN884782.1:50144-60168 GCA_000934455.1 Apostichopus parvimensis
GAGGTATATATAGCATTGATGGTTCAGTGGTAGAATTCTCGCCTGCCACGCGGGAGACCGGGGTTCGATTCCCCGTCAATGCAAGATGTATACCTACTTTTTAAAGTTGACATTTATTTTGTTTTAATCTCGAATACCGTACAAAACAAACAGCCTGAAGTGAGGGAAAAGAAAGTAGAGATATATATCGCACTGATGGTTCAGTGGTAGAATTCTCGCCTGCCACGCGGGAGACCGGGGTTCGATTCCCCGTCAATGCAAGATGTATGCCTCCTTCTTAAAGTTGACATTTATTTTGTTTTAATCTCGAATACCGTACAAAACAAACAGCCTGAAATGAGGGAAAAGAGAGCTAAAGTTATATGTAGCATTGAGGGTTCAGTGGTAGAATTCTCGCCTGCCACGCGGGAGACCGGGGTTCGATTCCCCGTCAATGCAAGACGTATACCTCCTTTTTTAAAGTTGACGTTTATTTTGTGCTAAACTCGAATACCGGACAAAACAAACAGCCTGAAGTAAGGTAAAAGAGAGTACAGGTATATAGCGCATTGATGGTTCAGTGGTAGAATTCTCGCCTGCCACGCGGGAGACCGGGGTTCGATTCCCCGTCAATGCAAGACGTATACTTCTATTTAAGTTGACATTTATTTTGTTTTAATCTCGAATACCGGACAAAATAAAGAGTCTGAAATGAGGTAAAAAAGAGCAAAGTTATATATAGCATTGATGGTTCAGTGGTAGAATTCTCGCCTGCCACGCGGGAGACCGGGGTTCGATTCCCCGTCAATGCAAGACGTATACCTCCTTTTCAAAGTTAACATTTATTTTGTTTTAATCTCGAATACCGGACAAAACAAACAGTCTGAAATGAGGTAAAAGAGAGCAAAGTTATATATCGCATTGATGGTTCAGTGGTAGAATTCTCGCCTGCCACGCGGGAGACCGGGGTTCGATTCCCCGTCAATGCAAAATGTTACTCGTTTGTAACGTTTACATTTATTTTTTTTTAATCTCGAATACCGTACAAAACAAACAGCCAGAAATGAGGTTCATTCGAAGCCTATCTCTTTGCATTTTAACATATTTTATTTTCCATTCGAAGCCTATTTCTTTGCAATTGAGCAAGAACTGATTTGCAGGATACCGGGGATGGATTCCCCGTCACTACAAAACGTACCTCATTTTTAACATTTACATTTAACGCTAAATATTTTAATCGTACATATAGTTCATTGTGTTCTCTTCTTTGTTACGCACAAATTGCAGTAGTTTTAACACTACAATATTAAATAACAAAGCTTTATCGTATGCTTCTAAGAGGAAGGTAGCCAAGATTTATTTATAAAATGACGATATCTCCAGATCTTAAAGCTCCAAATGTACTGAAGCATGAACAGAGAGTCCTATTATAATTATGATGAAGTAACCGAGCTTAATATAGCTTTACTACATATCCACTATCTCCATCCTACAGTATGCTGACTACAATTAGTTATGCACGACTCGAACAAATCATTTCATATTTTTGCCATTAATTAATTTTTCCTAAATCACGACCAGAACCATACCTGGTTAATATCTTATACGTATAAGGATCTGAAAGACCATCAAGGAGGGGGTATTGTTGTGTATATTAAAACTAATATCCCATTTACAAGTCATAGTGAGTAGAAAGTGGAAGATATCGAGGCAGTATAGTTTGAAGTTAAACTTACATGAAATCTGTTTTAACGTGGCTGCTCTATATACCTCCTGATTCAAAGGCTGAATGGATTGGTATAGTTTTCTAAATACGTTTAATGCACCTATTAGTACCTTTAGAGATATTCTAATAACTGGTGACTTCAAGATAAGTCTTATTCATGACAATAACAATACTGAAATGGGAAAAATTAAGTAGAAACATTGGGCTTGAAGCAGTTGATGATAAAGTCATCTAGAGTCATTGAAAGTACTACCGCATTGATTGAGCATACGTATATACTAAAATGAACGTCGATTACAGAACATTGTTGTTCCTGAGTTCAACTTTAGTGATCACCATCCAATCATGTTATCACCACCACAACCAATCACCACCACCATCCAATCCAATCACCACCAATCCAATCTATGTAAGATTGCAAAGAAGTGCTATGCCAGTTAAAAAGAACGGCCATCATAGCATAGGCAAGAAACCTGTTGAAAATATTGATGTCAAAGATACCTTGATGGAATGGTCATTCCCGGTAAAGCTCTACAATATTGAGGGAAAAAATTCATCGAGGTCTTATGGGTATTGACGAAAACAAAATTATTTCCATGATTACAACTGCCATATAAAACTACTACAAATATGCCTTGGTGTAAAAAGTAAAGGTAATACAAAGGCCATATTGGAAATCTTAAGAAATGTGCAATCAAATGAAATATGGTATTATAAATAGCGGTGCTCCAGACCATCTAGTTGTAAAAAAAAAGAAATATCTGGTCTGGATTACCTACCAAATTACTTTAATATATATTTTGCTTCTGTTTAATTCACATATGTAACCAACGCTACTGTTACTACAAGGGGCGGCAACTTATACAATAATTCTAAATGCAACTTTTGAGGGGAGATCTAAAAATAGTTTTATGCTCTTCGGATGGCGGACTATTGAGAATAAAATGGAGGAAGAGAGTTTAAACATGACTAATACATCTTCAAATGGAGAAACCCTTCAGTATATTACAGACATTTTTACTTATAGCCATTCAACATCAACATGAAACTTACTTCTCAAAGGAGGAAAACCGACTACCAGAAGAAAATACTCTCATATTTAGCTGCAAATATGGAATAATATACCACGTAATTTAACATGTAACATGTAATTTGTTTTATCGTAATCTTACCATAATTTTAATACGTACCGTATTGTTATTTCTTCTCTTTATTGTTTTAATTAATTGGTAGTAGTAGTAACCAAAAGTATACTTACACTCTTAATGGTGAGGAGTTACAGGAGGTCTTTGTTGAAAGAGACCTAGGTATCTACATTGACTCATCTCTGCGACCTTCTAAAATTTGTCTGGAAGCTGCTAAAAGAGGTAATAGGGTTTTAGGTATGATCAAGAGGAACTTCAGTTTTTGTTAGGCTTTATAAGCAGTTGGTTAGGCCTCATCTGGAGTATGCTGTGCAGGCTTGGAACCCATATTTTGCTAAGGATAAGGAAGTACTCGAGAAGGTCCAGAGGAGGGCTTCTGGCATGATTAGTTCCTTAAAGGGTGTTCCTTATTATAGGCGGTTACAGCTGTTGAATCTCACCACACTGGAGCTTAGGAGGTGACGTGATGACTTGATTCAAATCTTCAAGATTGTGTATGGTTTTGACAATTTATCCTTCACTGACATTTTCATGTATGCTAATAGTAGTTGTACCAGAGGTCATTGTCTTAAACTCCAGAAGTTACAAAGTAGGATTAATATTCGGCATAACTTTTTTTCTAAAAGGGTTGTGAATGAGTGGCATGGTTTGCCTGAGAAAGTTGTACTTGCAAGTAGTGTGAATGGGCTTAAGAATGCTTTGGACCCGCACTTTAAGCATTGTAATCTGGTCTGAGTGTGTGTATCTTCAGTTTTTTTTTCTCTCTCCTATCAGGTCCTTGATGGGGACTTGAGTGTTGTTAACTTCTTTCTGATCCTTTTTTGAAAATACTAAACTAAACTAAACTAAACTAATATTTTATTTTCCTTTTGTTTGTAATTTTCTTATGGAGTCTCGGGGGGGGGGGGTGGGGTGACTATGACTTTGCTGACTCTTTCAAGAGATTCTCTTAAAAATTTGTTGTAATAATTAAACATCCAAGATTTCTGAAGTACGCCACCCAAATTTACAATTTCATTCAGGGGGAGTAAGGTCGACAACGAGAAGAGCAGATTCTCCGCTTCATTCAGTTTTACCATTTACTGTAGTGTGCTGTTTACAGTAACACCGTACCATAGACTCTACATAGTAAAGATATTATGCACGATACGTTCCTTAATCATTACAGAAGCACATTGATAATGACTATGGTATCTGAACTGAGTCGATCAACGTAACTGCAGCTGGGTTGTGGGAGTCGATTAATTTGATGGCAAAATAGTGAGCTGTTTTGTTAGGAATTCTGTTTTCTTTACAATTTTCTTGGATCTACGTGGATTAGGTCCCTCCAAGGATGGAGGAGACTAAAATAATTTATCATATTGACGATGAGGATACTCCGTATTTAGTGAAATTACCCATACCTTCTGACCAAGTAACGTTAGGAGACTTCAAAAATGTGCTCAACCGTCCAAATTACAAATTTTTCTTCAAATCAATGGACGATGACTTTGGGTAGGTACACCTTGAAGTTTTATAAGAAAATCTTGGACATTTCTCTTATATCTGAGCCTAGACACAAATGGTTTGCTGCAGGCCTAACCTAGGCCTCGGTTAACAATTTACAGTAGACTAGCCTAATTTAGGCTAACCTCGTTCTTACTGTAGCAGTGTAGGGAATACCTAACTCTAGACTAGGCTAATAACTGTTATCAGTGCGAGTGATAGCGTAGGCTTAGCTTAGGCCTCGGCCTTATGTTAATCATGAAATAGTACTTAGTAGTTGGGACTTGGAGTACGCCTGTTAAAATAAGTAAAAACTAGCATACAGTGTCAGTAGTAATACTAAGCTATAGCATAAGTTTGGCAGCTTCAGATGATGGATGGTATAGGGACCAGGACTATTCTTAATCATTCCTAATCTTAGGCAATACATCTAAAGTTACGGTGCAAACTGCTTCAGTCAGGAGGCTAAGTAATGTTACTTAGGTTCTAACTTTAACTGTTAGTTACCACATAATTTTAGTGTTTACCCAACATAAGGGCTAAGTACTTTCTGGTTCTTCCATGATATTTTTATTTTATTGTTCTTTCATAATATTGTTTCATGTTCTTTCATGAGTTCTTTCACGATATTGCTTAAACCTTAGCCCTAGCCTATATATGGTAATTTGGTGTGTTCTTAACTTTCCTTTAGTTGTGTAAGCCTAACCTATGTTAGATTTCTGTGAAATACATACAATATGCAGCTGCACTAGTAATTTACTAGATGCTGTAATTGCCCGGTCATAATGTCAAATTGTAGCAACTTTTGCAATGCAAGTTTTAATCTACATAGCAAATCACAAAAGGAAGATAGAATTGATAGAGTCACAGGAGGAACATCAACCTTGTATTTTTAGCGCGTTCATGAAATATTTATATGGTTGCCTACTGTCAACGGGAATTGCTGGGGTTGCATTTCTTTGAATTACTTATAATCTTGTTTCTTTGCAAATATCCTCATCAATCCGTTTTGTACTTCATATACCCCTAATTCCCAAAATGGTGTTTACTAGTTATTTTTCATATTTCCTTTTGTTGTATTGTAAGTCGTACACTTACTCTACAACCTTTGCCAAATTACCTTTAGTTGAAATATATTGAAAGTTGACTTGAAATAATAGTATCATGCATTTGAAGTACCCAGCTTCCTCGGATTGTACTATCTTTCTTATAATCACTTGGGTTCTCCTTGGCTTGCTACTTTCAGTTTTCAATCGCTATCCAAGGTTGTGAAAACAATTATAAGACCTTGAAACATTCATGGGGCATGAAATCCAGTCTTATCATTTTCCAGTCATTTACTGTAGTTCCATCTTGACATTTCTGCCAAAGGCAAAGTCACCATTTGATGCAGTTTTATAAACCAAGGAATTTCTCTCTATAATAATATGGTTGAACCTTGCAGAACAATTGATCCCGGAAATCAATTATGTCCTCTTGGAATGGGATTGGGTCAAAGTAAACAACTCTGTGGACCATAACTGGCCACATGCTGATATGATATCCTTATCATGGAGGCAGCCTTGGTTCATGTTGATGTGGATGGGAGAAGTGATGGCTATTCACCCTTATTTCAAACAGTGTGTTATTTTATATTGAAAGGTTACTATATTAGAACAATAGAACTGGTCCTGCTTTTGAATTGTTATGATAATTGTAATTCTGTTTACATACTTTGTCATACATACTGACATATATATAATACATACTTGGTCATATATACATACATACTGACATGTACATACTTTGTCATATATGTATACATACTGACATATGTACATACTTTGTCATATGACAAAGCATTCTTGTAGGTGACCTTGATTTGTTAACTTTATCATACAGTTGAAACAATATTTAGAAGGATAAAATGCAAATTAGTAATAAGGTCAACTGTGATAGTGAACATTTTGTAGTTATTGAAACTTAGCAGTGCGGTATTAGTCTCTAAAACAAATGTGGTTCTGTGTCATTCTGTATGAATTGCTTTGAGTTAGTTGGTTGTTTCTGTTTATCTTTCATTCAGTTTCTTTATTTCTTCTTTTTATCTTCATTAATTTCTTTATTTTCACTTTTTTAGTACATCCTCACTTATAGAAGCTTTAAATTACTCAAAATATGATTTCGGTTCATCAAACTAAGACACCCATCATTTGAGTATTGTAAACTCTTTGCCAGATTAGAATCAGTGATTGGATCACATCAAAGAAAGAAAATTGTATTTTTTGTTTTACTTTCACTTACTTTTAAAGTTGACTAGCCCAGCTTAAACTCTACATTTTGTATGAGATTTAAATATTACATAAGAAATTGAACAAAGTCATCTTTTAAGAAATGCTTCGAGGCAGTTCGAGCCACCTCTATTGTTATCCCTACCTTACCTGCACCTAACAAGGGTAAAATCACAAAATCACACAAGTATTGTTAGTTGTCTCAATGCAGGAGTTGGTTGTCTCAATTGGTTGTCTCAATGGGGTAGGGTGGGGGTGGGGGGGGGGAGTGGTAACGTCTTACTCTATTGTTGGTAGGTGTGTTCCAACGAATAAAAATGGACAAGAAAGGCATCAACATATTTTGGAACAAAATAAATAAGTTTTCTTTTTAAAAAACACACTGCATAAAAAAATACTTGTTATTGCATAAGCAAGTTCCCTGCAATTTTAGCATGAGAGAATTTTGGTACAATTTGGTTGACCTTTCACACAGAGGATTCCCTATTTGTGAGAAATGTTTGCAATTTTGTTTTCAACTGAGTGGATGGATTCTTCAATTGTTATTGAGAACATTCTTCTGAGTGTGTATTACAGAGCCAGGTTCCAGGTTTCTAATAATGTTTTCATCTATTCCAGTGACAAAGGTCTATTGTGTTCTTTTGACAAGTTGTGATTGCTGGAAGATTCTCTAAGATGTGAAAAGTAGAATGTGGCATGAAATGTAAATTTGTGTTGTAATCAGATCATGTTATTGCCACCAGTCCATACCAGGTGCAGTCTAGGTTCTGAAAGATAGCTTTGACCAAAACAGTCAACAACTGGACCAAATGAGATGTTCTGAGTATAGAAAAACTTCTCACATCCAAGTAGAATTGACTAGGATGCTTTCTAATGCAGCCATTATTGTACGACAGTGTAGGTTGTCTTTTTACAACATCAAATGACAGTAAAAGAAGAATTTAACTTGTTCTGATGAAGGAATACCTTCCTATTACCAGTGAAAGCAAACAGACTGGAGTTTGAAATTGCAAATGTTACAAAGTGCTTTCAAGGTTTTCACGATTTTTGTTCGAGAACACAACAGCATACTTGAACAGGTACGCTAGATGTGGAGATAGCAGCAGACAAGTTCTTTGTTCAGGAATATTTTATCCAATTGATATAGGTGACCCCCAGTCTGAGAGACAAACAATTCTACAGTTTTGTGAACTGCTATTACAAGTTTACAGCAAGCATTGGGTCAGCCAATAATTCACGTAAATGTGAAACCTGTCTTTACCAGTAGTACTGTACTGTAAGTAGTACTACTACTGTAAGTGATCTCTCAGTGATGTTCCTCTCTCATTTATTAGTTAAGTTGTCTCTCTCAGTGATGTTCCATTCCCATTTACAGTATTAACAACATGTCCAATTGTCTGTACCACTGGTTGTACACTCTGGGTATAATTGTTAGATGGTGACATGCCGAAGAATGAAAGTTTTGTACAGAGGTTCACCCCACAAGTTTCCAGCTTGTCAAACATCATTACTTCATGTAGGGAGCTGTGTTAGATTAGTAGCTCCCTGCTTCATGTGACAAATAGTGTACCATCTTCCTGGATATAGCATCATGGTTGCTTTCAGAAGCTATAAATTACCTCTTAGGCGGTTCCTAGCTTTCAAAATATCTTCCTGGGATAGTTGCTTATTGGCTAGTCATCTGGAAGCAGATGAAAGGTGGCATTTGGCCAGTGATCTGAAAGAGTCTATGGAAGGTGACCTTTGAACTTTTTCAAGATCAAGCTGAACTTACTGTAGCTGTATCAGTCAGTGTAAATTCTCACAGGGGTCAGTTTCTGTGTGGTAAAGAGGTTGGTTTGGTTTTTTGGGCAGTCAGAAAAATTGTAGAAAAATTGTTGCATTGTAGACAGAAAAATTGGACAAATTTTAAGAAGTAAATGCATCATAGAACCATTACACTTTTAATTGATCTTTGTAATTAACAGGTCATTAACAGAATTTGTTTGACAAGTTAAACTGTTCAAAATGGTAAGAGCAGGTTGGTCGAGTTGATTAATTTAGACATTTATTGGTAGTACTAGTATGGGTGTCCATGATATCATTCAAGTGTTGGGATTACGGTTGATCAAATCTGTAGGTTTAAAGGATGAGCCAATTTCATTTCTAAATCGGACAACCATATTTTCTGTGAGTCTGTGTAAAGTACTACAATAGAAACACAGTCATAGAGCTGTTGCTTCTGTTATTCATACTAACAGTTAAAGACAAACCAACATTGATGTTGAGATTTTTTATTTTTTTAAGACAACTTCATTTTTAAATTAAATGTCATTTGATATTTTTTTCTTTCCTTTCACAGAGTGGTCAAAGAAGAAATAGTTGATGATGAAGCTAAATTACCATGCTTCAACGGTAGAGTTGTATCATGGGTAAGTAAGTGTGTGTAACGTTGAAGTTCAAAACAAACATCTAGGAAATTTTGTTTTGTTTTGTTTTAAAATGTACTAGACCAAAATATGTTTCACAATATGGGGCTATAATAGTTGACACCTTCTTATTGTGTTAGTTTTACCTGCACATTAATAAGTTGCCATTGTTGATTTCCAATCAATAGAATTAATGTCCCCCTTCCTCCTGGTCTACTTGACCCCCTCAGGAAATATCTGGGCCTCCCATGTCCCCCACATTCTTCCACAAAGCCTTGGTCCAACCAAGTGCTGAGCGGGTGAGGTCATGGGTTGTAGTTTCACCAGAATGCTTAAAGCTTAGTATAATCATGTAAGTTGATATCCAAATAAAGCAGTTTGAATCTTCTGTGTAAGGTTGGAAGATGAAAGTGCTAAGAAACAATATTTAGAAGGATAAAATGCAAATTAGTAATAAGGTCAACTGTGATTGTGAACATTTGTAGTTATTGAAACTTAGCAGTGCGGTATTAGTCTCAAAAACAAATGTGGTTCTGTGTCATTCTGTATGAATTGCTTTGAGTTAGTTGGTTGTTTCTGTTTATCTTTCATTCATTTCTTGATTTCTTCTTTTTATCTTCATTAATTTCTTTATTTCATCTTTGTTAGTACATCCTCACTTATAGGAGCTTTAAATTACTCAAAATATGATTTCGGTTTAATCAAACTAAGACACCCATCATTTGAGTATCGTAAACCCTTTGCCAGATTAGAATCAGTGATTGGATCACATCAAAGAAAGATAATTGTATTTTTGTTTGACTTTTACTTAAGTTGACTAGCCCAGCTTAAACTCTACAATTTTGTATGAGATTTAAATATTACATAAGAAATTGACCAAAGTCATCTTTTAAGAAATGCTTCGAGCTACAGTACCACTATTGTTATCCCTACCTTACATGCACCTATCACTTGAGGGTAAAATCATAAAATCACACAAGTATTGTTGGTTGTCTCAATGTAGGAGGGGGGAGG
>KN884782.1:73916-91998 GCA_000934455.1 Apostichopus parvimensis
AATAGAATAATACAGATGTATGGTACTAGTACAGTTAGTATGTACCTTGGTAATACTTAGTAGCATATATACTGACTGATGCAGGCAGCCCTAGGTTGCTTACATATCTACTTTCCTCCCTCCACTCACTCTCCTCTTAGTCCTTGAATCCTTCCAATATAAGACAACCCCTACTGTGGGTGTGTGGGCTCCTTGCTTTTAAATTAAACATTTTCTCTTCCCTCACCAACTAATTCTTCTTATTAAATGTACCTTGTCCAAATATGTCTTGTTTGTGAAACTCTTTGCTTCAGACATTAATATGTCTGAGATTGCATAGAATCCTCCCTTCAGGAGGAACCCCAGAGTTCTGCACTGTATCTGTTTGTTTTATTAAATGTGGCATTCGAACAAACTGTGGTTAGATATTTACTGCAAGAATTTCACCCAGTCTGTATGTATATATATACTGTATATGAAACTGGGTATTTAAATAATACTCCTGCTCTCCAAGGACGGCCACGGTATACTATACTCTGCATGGAGGTAGATCCATTCTTAATATCATCTCCTTTACATACCTGCTTGTTTCAGACTGTGCTGTTATTTATGCGTGTAGAGGAGTTTTTAATTCCTGTAGGAGAATTTAAAGAAGATAGCTTTAGGTTGCATTCCTAGCAGCTCACCATGGTTGGTTGTAAATTACTGATGTCAACTTTGATTGCAGTGGTGGTACTACTGTAAGGAGGTCAGAGATTTAAGATTGTGAGCCTGCCTGTGAATCTGACATATTTCTAGATCATGGATGATTGTAAGTCTGAGGCTACAATGCACTTTGCAGTATTTTGTCATGCTACAGTGTACTTTATGTAATAACTCATAGTGCTGGTAATATGAGTTAAAGCTGTGATGAAGATGAGTTAAACAGAGGGCAATAAATGTAGTACTATATGTCATAGTAACTGTCGCCGTTAGCGACAGATTAATCGATGAATATGGACGTGGGAGAAACACCACTAGCCTACATCTGTGACCAGATGTCACCATTTCGGTTGCAATTTGAAGAAAAAAAATAATAATACAATGTCTGACTTGTGTTAGTCCTGGCAGCATAAAGTGCAGATTTAACTGGGGTTTGGTCGGTAAAAAGTTTGTTATGATTTAAGATATGTAATCATCAAAATAGCCAAGTTTATTCTCATACTTTCATTTCTTTGCTATTAAACTTTTGCAGTGCGAATGCTGGCAGCTTATCGGATAAATTTGAAGACACCGAGACAGAGTCAGTGATCAGTTCCAAGAGAGGTAATTAATGTCCCTGTAATTAATTGTGTTAATTGTCTTGCAATTCATCTTCAAGGTTACTCATGTTTTTGTAGCAGATAGTTGGGAGTTACATAAACAGCTAGAAAACGACAAATAACTTGTCATGTCACCTTGTAAGTTGTATGTTACGGTTGTTCCTGCCTGTCATCCCTGGGTGGGGGAGGGGGGGTCGGGCAGGGGGTTGGGGCTAATGGGAACCTCCAGGAGGTTACTATCTTGGAAATGGCATTGAAGTTCAGATTGCAATGTTTTTGCTGGCAATACAGTTTATTGCATTTTTGAGGATGCAAATGAAAATCACTGGAAATTATGAAATAAATTATGCAAATTATGCATTAATATCAGGTGATCAGTGATACTTGTTATAAATACTTTCAAAATGTCAGGACATTCTTGTTGTAGATGGTCTTTCAGGCTATGCCCAAACATAGAAAACCATCATGTTTGTAATATTCTGCAAAATGCTCTCAAATTCCTACAATTTGTTATCCTAATGACATTGGTAAATATGATATGGCTCTCTGTCATAACCTTAACAGCAGGCAAAGTTCATGAAAGATTCATGCACTATTGTGATCCTTACAAGCAGGTTATTACTGTAGGTGGCTTACAAATTGAGCGCACACCCTGCTAAGATGGAAAGTTCATTTACGATAAATTACCTCGTTTTAAAGTGCTTGGTTCGGTTCAAATCAAGAATTTTCTGTAGCTATAATAGAGGTTGGTACTTTTTGATCAAGTTAGTAGTGGAGTATTTTTGACAGTTTGGGTAACTCGACTGGATCCCGATTTCATCATGTGCCTCTGAGAATTGTTATTTGTGGTGACTGGGGCCATTTTTTTTATCTAAGATGTCAAAATTGATTGCTTTCATCATCTAAGCACCAAAATATTTTCAGCTTCATGTTTTATCATCTCTGAATTATTTCTAGGGGAACTCCTGCCTTTGTCTTTTGTTAATCATTCCTGGGATGAGCAAACCTTGTTTGAATTTTTACTGCTAAATTATGAGGATTTTTGTATGATATGGTATTTAAAGCCGTAAATGTAATGTAGGACAAAAAGAACTTCATATTCTCTAGCAAACGATGCAGCTTAGAATTACTTGATTAGTAGTACTAAGTATGTAACTCCAGATAACTTACTCCCTCTTTCAGGACCCCCTCCAGAAGCTTGATGATTTGTTGCTTAAGAGATGTCCTGTGATAATTATAATCTTCAATGTTGTCTGTCTGTACTCCCTCTAAACAAACTGTTTTTCAGCAGTTTGTGTGTTTTGTGCTATTGTTAATTGGTTCACAACTCAAATACCAAACACCCACTGCAAACTTGAGAGTCAACATAAACTTGGCATGCATCTCAGGGTTAAACATTGCTCACAAAGTGTTAGAGTGTACAGGCTAGGCTGTGTGTTATATTCCATGCAGTTTTGTACAGCTCAGGCCTTGTTTTGTTTGAAGTTGTAGTAGGGTAGAGTTTCAATTGGTCTGATCGGGCACCCAGGTATACTCTGGTCTGTTCGGGTACCCAGGTGTATACTCTGGTCTGTTCGGGTACCCAGGTGTATACTCTGGTCTGTTTGGGTACCCAGGTATACTCTGGTCTGTTCGGGTACCCAGGTATACTCTGGTTTGTTCGGTACCCAGGTATACTCTGGTCTGCTGGGGTACCCATGTAGCATGTATACTCTGGTCTGTTTGGGTACCCAGGTATACTCTGGTCTGTTCGGGTACCCAGGTATACTCTGGTTTGTTCGGTAACCAGGTATACTCCGGTCTGTTCGGGTACCCAGGTGTATACTCTGGTCTGTTGGGATACCCAGGTATACTCTGGTTTGTTCGGTAACCAGGTCTGACTTGAGTGCTAGGTAAAAACACATGAAAGTACTGTACTTATTCTTCAATGGACATTAAATGATGCAATTTCAGTTGAAATGTTCAGTTGAAATACTAGAAAACATATCATAATAGCACCCTCCCCCCAACAAAAAATGGGGAGGCAGGGTTGGCTTAAATTTGAGTTCTTAGATACAGCGTTCAGCTGAATTGTCTTTTTTGTAATTTTCAGAGAGACATTCATATAGTCGTTTATGGAAAGGGAATTTTACAAGTTGGTATATGATGATGTCACATTTACGCCTTGACACTCCTTAAAACTATCATTAATGTTTTGTTACCTGGCTGGAGTTTTACATTAAAAATGTGCAGGGCTGGTCTAGTGTACAGTTCCTATCACAAGTGCCTTTTCAACATTTACAAAGTTTATGGTTCAACCATATGGTTGCTTCCAAGGATAAACATGTGATGAGTTCATTTTTGTGAAGATAAAAAAGAATTTTCCTTCATGAAATGTGTCAATCATTAAATTTTTTGTCTACAAAGTCTGTAAAGAAATTGTGTTGGAAAAAGTCATGCAAGTAAATTAATTTATTTGTGAATGGCTACGGATATCTCGGTCCTTCGGCTACTTTGTGAAATAAGTCATTAAGTCTCCTCACTATGGTTCCCAAGTTTAAATTGCTAGAAAAGCGATTACAATGTTCATAATTCCATTCTAGATGATGTTTGAAACTATAGTCATAATCGGATATTTTGCACTACAAAACCAACCAAAATTTACAATTACATACATACTTGTAAATTACATACTGTATTCAGTGTCCTAAAAGTGATATTCACTGATATCTGCAAACGGTACGGTAAATATAAATGTAAAATGAAACGTAAAGTGCCTTCAGTTTAATCTCTCATCAAGGTAACATCTCTGTCAAAATACAAACATACACAATCTCCCTTTCAGACAAAGAGGGCTGTCAATTGTATGCATCATTTTCAGAAAGCATTGCTGAGCACTAAGCTTTGCGACATGTTTAATTGATGGAAAGCATTGTGCGGTTAGACATTGCTAATTGCACAGTGTGTATGATAAGTGGATCATAACAAAACATGTTTTGGAGTGGATAATGGGGAGAAATTTAATCGAGATCCATCCTAACGAAAGAGAGGAGAGTACTTCCCCTTCATTTTGAAAGCAAAGTATGGTGGAATGAAATTCAAAGCTAAAAAGCATAAAAAATGTTGGTGAATCATCAATATTGAGTGACCTGTTTCCAGTCGTAAAAACAGGCAATTTAATTGAGTTTACGTGACGAAACTTAATGATGCGTAAGATGCTACTCCTACTTAATGACAAGATTTCTGAAATCTCTCTCTCGCTGCAAAACCCCAAGCAATGGACCTGCACTTTCTACGATGTTGACCTGACGTTAGGTAATGATTTGAAATTTGATTAAATGGAATCGTTTTGATGATGTAGGATAAAATTTCCAAATTGAAGGTTACAGTGATGAGTGGCAGTTGTGCGTAGAAGGTTGTAGGCTGGGTATATCCGTGACAACGGGAGATATAGAGCACTCATTGGCCTGAGAGGTTAGTCATATATCAAACATTTTACTAGCTTTCAAATTTCATTCTTGGCAAGTAACTTTAATTTTTTTGTGATATTGTACAAAAATTGAGACTGACTTTTTTGATATTACTCGATATTAGGTGATTCTGGATAAGTTGTTTTGTTAGAAAGGTTTTACCAAAAAGAATTTTTTTTTTTTTATTTTTCAGCTTAGACTGGTGTTTCTCAGTCTATAAAACCATTTAAATGTTTAATACGAATGGTAGAAATTTATTTAGCGTGTAAGAGAGGATTATAATTCACAAGATGTTCATTAACGAGCGAATCAGTCTTAAATGATTCTCAAGTTTTTTTACTTTTTAACCTTTGGAGTTCATTATTTTACTGAAAGCAGAGAGCTGCTCACTAGCCTCTCTCTTGACCTGCTTAGGATTCAAACTGCAATAAATACTGTATGAAGGGTCCAACTAGAATTAATCTTTTACAAGCACAGACTGTCCTAGCACATTTATAGCTATACTGTGGTTTAACCTTGCTTGTGCTGTCTAGTATTGTTTCTGGTACATAAAATATCTTTGAACATCACTGTAGGGATATGTATCACATCTCCACTGACCCATACACAGTATGTTAGTATCAGTTTTATCTTACTGTGCACAGTATTACTCTCTCAAACCCAGATTTTGTCTACAAAGTGTGTACAAGTAAGCCTATCAGTAATCTGTTAGGCCTGTGTACAAGAAAGCCTGTCAGTAATCTGTTAGGCCTGCAATATTCCTCTCTATAGTTTGTCCTTTACCTAAAACTACAGTCAGTTCTCCTTCAATATTTCTCCACCAGTTTACCAGACTTTCCAACTAACTCCTATAATCTGTCACCTTTATTCCCAGTCAAGAAAGTGGAATGTGGCACTGCTAGCATAGAGAGCTGGCTTACCCTTTCAAGTGGCTAATCCCCCAATGATGGGGTGCATTCATTCTCAATTGTCTGCCATAATTAGGCCTCTTTCACTCTCATAGCTGTCAATCTTTTGGTTATTTACTCCAAACCACACTAGCTATTGTAGTATAAACCAGAGGAGGGCAACTTCAGTCCCTGTGTTGTTATTAGGGATTGTCATGTAAATTGCTAACTGTGGCTGTTTCATTCACTGCACCTACTCCCCTGTCCTTGTTTAGTGCCTTCAACTGACCACAAACAGGTTGTGTTCCAGTTCAATATGGAACATCCATATAGTGTGTGACTGCTGGCTAGGTTAAGTTCACTAAATTTAAGATGGAACTGCTGCATATATATCCAAATAAAAGGAAGGGATGGGTTGAAGTGGTAGGGGGGTTATCAAAGGGGAGGGTTATCAAAGGGGATGGTTTGGATTGTATGTTTGGAAGAGAGGGATGTGGGATAGGGTTTTATGAAGGGTCTTGCTGATAAAAAAGGCAATATACTGTATGTATTCCAATGAATATCAAGAGTGATTCAGAAAATTCTGCAATTATGTGGAGTATGGAATAGGTTGGGAAGGGAAAGGCACAAGGCCTCATAGAAGGTGTTGATGGTTTTAGAAGGTTTGATGTACATAACAGTTACATCATTGATCAGGAATGTACAGTAACAAGTTTTAACCGATGAACATTTAAAAGGCTCTCAAAGTACTTCAATTTACTTTACTGTTTCTTAACAAAAATATGTATCCCTGTTAAAAATTATGATCTATCGTCAGTGACAGATTGCCCCATTAATGAATGATTTCTGTAGTAATCTTTGGCACTTTGGAAGGCAACTATGTTTTCATTTTGCTGCAATTGTTTATCCCAGGCCCCTCTGTGGTAGTACAGTCTCTTAGTAGTTTGACTCCAAGTTCTTGATCCCCTTTGCTTGTCCTAATCCTCTCTGCATGTCCTGATCCTCTGTGATAGTACGGTCTCTTAGTAGTTTGACTCCAAGTACTTTATCCCCTCTGCTTGTCCTGATCCCTTCTGCATGTCCTGATCCTCTGTCGTAGTACCGTCTCTTAGTATTTTGATCCCCTCTGCTTGTCCTCTTGCTTTCTGGGTTGTTTCTATTTTGTTTCTTTCATTCTTTGCATTGTGCAGCTTCTTATTCTCTTCCTGTAAATTTGTTATTATTCCTGTAAATTGTTATTATTCTTGCATATGAATCTGATGTTATTGTTTGTCCTAGTACTGTAGTAATATATTCTGTTCAGTATTTGTAGGCCAGTGACATCCTAATAAGCATGCTCTAATCTACAGACAGAAAGAATTTGAAATCTTTCTAATGTCCATCTCATACAAAGGTTTGTCATTAACTAATTAGCTAATTAATGTGGAAGTCCCCTACAATTAAACATGCTTGAATTCCAACATTCCAAGTAACCCCTAAACCTACTGTATGTTTCTCTGTTATAATCTCATTCAATACACTGACTATTATTCCTGTAGCTGGTAGAACATTACAATGTCTCTTACAGACTGATATTATTGGTTTGTGGAATTTAAAGTTATTATATCTATGGCCAGTTACAGGAAAGGGGAGCTGAGTTAATTGAATATGGTTACTCCTAGTAGATAACTAATTAGACTTGATTATGGAATATATTACAGACTTGATTGACAAAGTTTCAAAGATCTTTTGCATACAACAAACAAGTCCTGATTTACTGGCTGATCCAGAAGAGAGAATTAAATACTTTGTTCTTCATGTAGCCACACTATTGCACCCACCCATCCTCCCCAATTGCATAGCCGCCACGGTAGAAGGCAAGGCCCTCATGATAGAGGGTGGGGCTGTCATGGAGGAGGGTGCGGTCCTCTTGTAGTGGGTGGGCCCTCGTTGTAGAGGGTGCGGCCCCATGGTAGAGAAGTGCGGCCCCCCCGGTAGAGGGTGCAGCCCTCATGGTAGAGGGTGCTGCCCTCGTGGAAGAGGGTGCGGCCCCCATGGTAGAGGGTGCGGCCCCCATGGTAGAGGGTGCGGCCCTTGTGGTAAAGGGTAGGCCCTCGTTGTAGAGGGTGCGGCCCCATGTTTAGAAAGTAGGTAGAGGATGTGGCCCTCGTGGTAGAGGGTGCTGCCCTTGTGGTAGAGGGTGCGGCCCTCATGGTAGAGGGTGCGGCCCTCATGATTGGTGTGTTATGTAAGTCTGTAAACGAAACATTACGTATTGTTTAAGGGACAATTTTTTCCTGTATAGAGGGCAAATAACAGGTTAAAATCCAACAAGACAAAGTTTGATTGATTTGATGAAGGGATATATTGTCATGTTATATATCTCAGCAGAAGTATTTAATAATTGAAATTGTTTCAGTCCTGAATAATTCTTCTTGAATTTCATGAAACTTTCCAAGTTTCCAAGATCATCTTATAAAATCTTCTTCATTGTAAGCATTATGGGTTTGTTTCCTCTGCTTCGTTCTATTATTTAGTCTGTTCTGTATTCAATGTTTAGTATTCCTCAGAGCTTTACTTTTATGTTTCACTGAACCGTCTCTTGTCATTTCTGGGGTTGTCTTCTTTACTTTTGTCTAAGATGAACTGTTACTCTTGTCCTTTGTCCATCATCACTATCCAACTTTCTCTTTTGTTTTAAGTGTTTTATCCGTTTAATTCTTATGTTTTATTTATATTCATATGTATATATATACTGCTATCCTTGTACTAACAAGCATGTCTCGTTTTTGCCCCGCCTTAGATCGCCATCGGCATGCACACATTGTACGACGAGACAGATATCGTGATGGTTGTAAGTTTTGGCTTCCGTATTTTGAGTTGCACTATTTTGTTTGCTTGCATGGTAGTCTTGAGTGGCTTGTTTTCTTCTCCTCTGGCTGCTTAATTCTCTTCTTTTCTGTTTGCTCAAGGCCTGTTTTCATTCCTTGCTTGCTCATGTCTTCTCTTCGCTTGCTGCCTTTTTTATCTGTAAAGGTAAGTTTTCATTTTCATCAAAATGTAAAGCTTTTGTAAGCTTGTGGTGGATTTGCTTTATACCAAGTGCGGTTGAAAGGTTCATCACAGTACAGTTGACAGGTCTCTGCCCTGCCCTCATTCTATCCTTACCTTCCCCACCCCTTCCTCATGCTTCCACCCACCTTACTCTTCTGGAAACAGCCAACAAGCAAATAAGTTTTAGCCTTATTCTACAACATGTTACAAATATGGGTAACAAATCCTTCCCACAAAGTGAAACTCCCACTCATTCCCCTACAAACCTGCCCATCTCTCCCTCCACCCACCCCCTCTCCCCTCCCCCACCCCTCCCGTAGTCAGAGTACTACAAACCAAATACTCCTACAGCCCTGTAACTTGTACTCATGTTGACAGCCTGTACAGACCATATACCTTTCATCTGTGCCTTAGAACTCAATAATTTACTGATTGTCTTGGTTTGATCGGCAGCATCTGGTGAAATCTGTCTGTGCTTGGAGCTAACGGAGAACAGTACAATGTTTGATTACATGTGACTCATTGTTTCCCTTTAGGCTGATACAAGGTGTCTTAATTAAGTTAAACAAAACAGCCAATCTCTCTCCATCTTATGAATGAAAAGCGGCAAAATCTCGCGAGAGCAGCGATGGAAGACGGATGCAACTTGTCCTCCGGGCGGAGAGAAAAGTGCAATCTGGTAAATTGTGGAAAGATGTTGTTCTTTGAAGGATTCAATTACCTGTGAATTGTCAGTGAGCCATCCTCTCCTCGGAATTCTCAATTTTCCTGTTGTTATTTGTCTGATACAGGTGCAGAAGAACATTCATTTGTTTTGTCTGAATAATACTGTGAAAGCAGCAGTAAATCATGGTATGACTGACAGATGTATGATATAGAACATTCATGGTCCCTTTTAATGACAACATTCAAAGATTTGACTTGTCTGTGTCCATTTCATGGTCATGATATGCACCTTATTGCTTGCTACAAGTCATCTGCTATCCATCTACAAAGTTGTAATATCTCATGCTAAGTCCTACACTGCCACACCAATAAAATAGCTTTCACTACACTTAGTAGCAGTAATTCCAAGATGTATTTCAAGCTTTAATTTTATTCATTGCAAGAAAAACATGGCTTCCAAAAATGGTTTTGGAATTGCACTTTCTGTTAAGGGTTATTTTTTCTGAAAGGGTTATTTTAGCAGCTGAGTTTCTAACTAACCACAAAATCTGGAATATTTCTATGTTCATTAAAGATGAATGTCTCCTGTATTTCATTTCCTACGAGTTTTGTCATATTTTGGTGACTCAGTAAGGTTTTTATAGCAGCATTTTGTGTTAATTTATACCAGCCTCTGCAAATCTTCAGACTCATGGCATAGGATCTTCCATGAGGACTGAGTCACGACTCACCAGATACCCACCCACCCCTCAGAATCAATGCTCAGAATGTATGGAAGTTACCCTGGACTCTGGACTTCATGTTACTAACATGAATTCCTCGATCTGCATTGGCAAGCTCAGAAAATTGTAGAGGTATTTTCAAACTTGTCAAAAAATCTAGTTACCCGCCAAAATCATTTTCCGACTCACTTTTTAGTTTTGCCCCAAAGTTTGGTGACCGTCAGTAGTGTATATCAAACCTAACCAGTATAAATGCTCAGAATAAGATTGTAGTTACTGTAACACATCCTCCTAGAGTTCTACACAAAAGGAAGAGTTAACCAGCAAGTTATTGATTCTCAGGATTTGTGAAAACAAACCTAACTTATTACAAATTTAGTTTCAAAATTTTCAACTTTTTTGCTTTATTATTTGAAGGAAATCAGAGTAATCAAGCCAATGATATACTCTGTGTACATTGCTTTGGGATTTCAGTGTTGAATAGCATTTTTTTTTCCACTATCAAAATCAGTTGAAAAAGCTACTTTAAGCCTTATGTTCTGTACATTCTGGATTATGAGTCACTGATGGATTTCACTTCCATGTAAAGGAGACTGTTAGCTATTAAAACATCAGTTTCGCATTCACCATCCTCCACGTTAGTTTAATGAAACTCCAAGCGAGTGTACATGTCACCTGAATGATTGCGATATTATTTGAATCTATGTATTGTGATTGTCTTCAATGGCTGTGAAAGTTTGAATGTCTCTATACTTTCTTGGTACTGAGCAACAGAAGTCATGCTGGTTATCTTAATCTGCATAAATTCCTTTCATTGAGATCCCTGTGGGTTGAGTTATTAGTCACAACGGGGGACGTGGGGTTATGTTCTACTTGTACCGTCACTCACAATGGAGAAGAACTACCTGTGAGGGCAGTAGATAGGAAATTGTGAGAGAACCCAATATATCGACCAAAAAACACAGAACTGTACATTGCAGATAGTTATACTGTGGTTACTACTAGTGACTGTAGCTGTAGAACTTAGAGCTTACATTCTATTGTGATGCTTGCGTGTACAGAAGGCTTGTTGCTAGAATTAAATGTTTAACCAGACAAAAGAGAGAAAAAAATACTATAATCAGTGAAAAAAGACACAAAAATTATATACAGTAATCGATTGTTTCATCTCTCAATCCAGCTGTAGCATTAATTACAATAGAGTTGTTAATGTTGAAAATAAAATCACTTACTACTTCTCAATATTGGAAGATGAAGTGAAGTATAGATCCATTGTACAGTTTGCTGTTTAGCAGAAAAGTATCAACATTGTGTTTGGTTGGTAGTTCAAGTGAAGTATAGTTGTTTTTCTGCTGAATACAATTTAATAGTCATTAGTTAATCGATAATGTTTGGTAGTACCTGCAGCACACTGATGTAGAGAGTATTTAGGTCATACAATCATATCCTCAACATAACATGCAATGTCGTAAAGAGGACATCATGTAATAACCAGCTACACTATACACCATATTACATACATCATATATAGTGTTTAGAAAGTTCATTCCTATTCCTCTAATTGCATAGCTGTCCTTCCTTGTAAACCCCTTATCAAACTGGTGATATATATTGCTTGCGGTTATTATCTTGTCCAGTGGTATGTGACCAAGAATTTGCTGGCCTTTGGTTGTAGCTGACCTCATAGCTCAGAAACATCTCTAGTTTGTTTATCTTTACTTCATCAGAGTTGGCAGAGAGGAGGGGTTTAGATCATCCAAGACTATGCAAACAAAAGGATCTTCCTTCCTCCTTTTGTGAAAAAAATGACATTGGATTTGTTGGTGGTGGTGTGTACTGTTAGACTATCCCCATGAAAACATGCTGGGAGGGATGTACATAGGGGTAGAAAGATAAAAGGCTGGAGGATGGAGAAAAAAGTGAGAGGTTGATAGTGTTTCAATAGGCTAGAGATAAGCAGGTGAGAGATTGAATGGATTGGGTGTGCATGGGGTAGAAGAGATAAGGGTTGAGATCTGAAGGAGTCTTCATGGGGTAGAGGGTGCTTTTGGGGGGTTCTTTCTTTGCAAACAAAATTTCATTGATCTTCGTATAGTGTAATAATTTGTGTGTTATAGTAAGCTGTGTTAAATATTTCAGAAAAGTTCATACTATAAGCTATAATCTCATTACTTTGGGAATGAGAGATGGATGGGAAGAGGGAAGTGATTGATTTTAAGTCTCATTTCCATTTAACATCCATGTGTATATTTAGTTATGATTCACATATTTATTGCACTGTCTCTGATGGGTTACATCTTGCTAGAGTTCTTGGCCATTCGCTGAAACAGGTCAATAGTTACCAGTGATGGTGCAGACAGACATCTTGAATGGAAACAAGAACGCATTAGCGAAACCAATTTGTAAGAAATGAAAGGGCTGATATTCCTAATTCTGTCTCCTCTTCTAACTTTCTAATGCCTGAGATAATGAGAGCATTTGCAGCCGCCCGGGATGGTCTTTCAGGGAAGCTTTCTTTTTTGTTGAGAGTAATTACTTTGATGTCTGAGCAGTTTGTGTTGATTTTCAGATTCTATTTATTGGACGTCTTAGGAACCAAGTGGTGATTAGAGGTTTGCCACCCACTTTGCAGACTTTGTTGATATTATGTACATGATTGAGAAATTGTCCCTTTCAATGTTCCTTGGGTAAGAAAGGTGGCAGGATTGAAAACTGCTTAAATATCAGGATTACTAAGGAGGATACTACAATGAAGCCTTGAAGTGTCTGAAAATGGTTCATTTCAAAAGGAATTTGTAGATTGATTGTGTTATTTACAGTAGGATAATTGTAGGTATCTCTTGAAAGTATCCCACTATCCTGACCCCCATCTCCAATAAAGGATAATGAGCCCTTCCCCAAAATTGCAGTTTTATCTAATGGGTGAATGAAAGAATGTCTGGTTATGCTAAACAAGTATATTTTTGGCCCCTGTGCCTCTGTAGTGCAGGAGGTCCAGGTTTAAGTTTGGCCCTTGTGCCTCTGTAGAGTAAGAGGTCCAGGTTTGAGTTTGGCCCTTGTGCCTCCGTAGAGCAAGAGGTCCAGGTTTAAATTTGGCCCTTGTGCCTCTGTAGAACAAGAGGTCCAGGTTTGAGTTTGGCCCTTGTGCCTCTGTAGAGCAGAGGTCCAGGTTTGAATCCTTGCTTGAACAGGCTGAGCATTCTATCATAATTTCCAGCCTTTTTGTACAATTTAAAATCAAATATGTTTCGATATTCTGAAACTTGAAAATGGCAATAGATAATTGTTTAATGGAAATGCATTTGTAACATATAAGGCAGGCATAACCTATACAGCAAACATGTTTGTCCTGTACGACTCTTTCATCAAAGCTAATCTTCCGCAAATGTGTTTTTCAGGCATCGGGGTCAAGGAAGAAAAATGGAAAGAGTTGTGTGTTTGTGATCCCTGGAAGGGTTGGCATACTTCTTGCGGTAGTGGTGGGGTGGGATTAGCAGACTGGAATTTAAACAGATTTGAACATCAGAGTAGGAGTGACCTCACCAATAGATAATCCACCCCCTCTGGCTAAAGTTTTTGTTCCTATAACAAACTTTTATTGGGAAAAGTACAAATTTTGAAATCGCTCTGTGTGCGGATAATCAGGCCTGTTGTAAGCAAATGGAGTATAAAAAGTAGGCAAGTTTTCAGGAAGTTTCATCATTCAAAAGATTTAATGTATTGGAAAAGTTGGAAATTCGTCTTGAAGAAGTCTTTGAAATATCCTGTGACCTCTGGAAATGATCTAATTCTGATGTCTCTGGTTATCACTGCAGAGTTTGGTTGACGTTCCTTGGGTTATTACAGTGAAAAGATGTTGATGACATAGTAATCACACTGTCAACCAGCTAATCGTGACTGTCATTGTATGACATAAAATACTCTTGTATTGTTGCTTTAGTATCACAACTATGAATGCTGCAAGTTGACTAAATTTTTGAAAAGTTCTCTTTGGGATTTACTTCATCTTGCTCTTACCTGTCTCCTATCAATATGCACTCTGATATACCTAGCTTATAACAGTTGGTAACATTCCTGAATTGCGCCTCCAATAACCCTCTTAGTGGTTGCTGCTCTCTTCCTTTATCTGACTGAAAATCTATCCACCTAAATTTTCAACATTTGTCTACTTGGAGAGTTTGAAGTCCAAAGATTCTTTCTCAACTACTACATGAAGAGGTTTGATGGGTCTTTTAAAGCACTGATCTTATTGTGAACCCAAAAATGCTCTCATTTTCTCAAATTAATGAACAGTTTTTTTTCTCTTGCATAATTTTGTCTTGTTTTGTCCATTTTTGTCATTGTTTAGTTCAGTATAGAGTCCAGCATTTCAATGTGTCTTGGCATGAAGTGAGGGCACCCTTTCCTTTTATTGTAGAGCTATACACCTTTTTACCATTTATCAATGTACAACTCTATTTGATGGTAATTCTATTAATTTTCCATAGTTATTGGTTCCTTTGTTCAGATTTTTAGGGCCAAATTAGCCTGCAGCTTGTGAAATCACACAATTGAATGGATAATGGGATGTGTACTATGTCAAATGCCATTCTTATTACACCCATGGCGATGTTTTGTTGCTTGTGAAAACATTTTAAACATTGTCAGTGTTAACTTACCAATTGTCGTAGTCCCCCTAACACTTGTTATCTCTCACTGGAAAAGAAAACGACAAAACTTTGAAATGTTTACAGCACTCTAGGGTTTGTTCTCATGAGAAACTTTTAACGATTCAGAAATCGTTATTATTTTTATTTTGGTTAAAGAAATACCTGCAGCCAGTATTTAAGATGCTCCCTAGATGGTAATCTATTTCTATGTCTGTAATGTGTATTCCTCAGTTTAATGTGACTCGTACATGGATGTGGCCATCTCTCACTGCCAAACTGGAATATAAATTAACCTAATTTTACTGTTTTGGTTTACATCAGGAGGCTGTCATCTGCTCAAAATGTTTGGAGATTTATTTGAAAAGGGCAGTTGATGCATTTTTTGATGTCACAGAAGTTTAAAGGAGCTTGACCTGTCCGATAAATATTTTCTGGCAAGAAACTTGAAACTTTGATTGTCTGTACATCTATCCGTTTGGATTTTTACTTCAAATATGAAGGAACAGGTGACAGACTTTGTCAACTTAAAAAGAGATTATGATTGCTAAATTGTTTTTGTTTTGGTGAGTTTATATTCTGGTAGAAATAGCCCTTTAAAGTCAACCCGGTGGACATCAAAGGGTTAGACTCATGCTAAACCATTGGATGGTATTAAGAAAGCTGTCAGTCAACTGACAGTGTGTTTACAGAAGGATAGTCAGGAATACCTCAAACTACATCCCTGAGGGGGTTATGTTTCCATAAGATAGAGCTCCCATCACAGGAGTTAGACAAGAGGTGGTGGTGGTGTAGTATATTCAACAAGTACCCTCCCTCCGTCCCTCTCTCCTGGTAATAGTAGTAGTAGTATTGGCCATCTCTGCTTCTGTTCTTATCTATTTCAATCGACGACGTGCTCATTTCGTTAGTGTTAGGAATCGGGGTAAGTCTCTCTCTAGTCGTTTACTGATGTTTGTGTTTCTGTGAAACAAATGGATGTAAGGTCTCATTCTATGTAAAGATTCTAACACATTAACAGAGATGTATGGGTTCTTTTATGTTAATATGGTTATATCCATCATGTTAATTAAAGACAAAACTTGTAATGTTTCTTGTTTTTGTATTCCTGTCATGTTAATAATGGAATAGAAATTTTACTTTAGGGATTAAACTCATGGTTAATTTCATCAGGAGCCTGGATATTTATTGCTTATTATTTATTATACCTCTTACATTATCTATATGTCGTTTTATACTCTGTCAGTATTATATCCAGTCTTGTATTAATTGCAAAGTGAAACAAAGGATTTAATTAACTGCACTAAACTAGGAAATAGCATGTGTAGTATTAACCTTTTTTAGTATGCCAGAGCCTCATATTTCATTTATGAACAAAATGTCTTAACTCGTTTGAAATATTATTTTTTAAATTATTCCAATGCAGAGAGACTTGTAAAGTACAAAACTGTCACTAACAGTGCTGACTAGTAGAAGATTTTATTTAAATTTTTTTCTGAGAGCCCAGACTGTTGGTGACCTTTGTCAAACTGTCAATCAAAGGAAATTTGATGAGCAGTTTGACAGCTCTTGATGGCTGGAAAGTATGAAACAAACTTCCGATGCTGTTTATCTTAAATTGTCAATTGAACGCTTCCTCTCCCACAGATAAGCTGTTTCATGGATAAGATGTCTGCTTAGTTCTCAAATGATGATAAAATGTTTTGTTTTATCCATGTTACATCTTCTTGTCTGAGTAACTGTAAACAAAGATTGGCTTTGACATTTAGCTCCGACCTGCTGAGATCACTCTGTACAGTACTAGTGTAGGGCCCCATTGGTTTGTGCCCTTCATATCATGGCTGTACAGACTTGTATGTAGTTTGATAGAATTAAAAGATTTAATATAATGGGACAGAACTTATAAATTAAATACCCAAGTTACCCAACCCAATCAGTTAAAACACATTCTATCATTTTAAATTAACATAAGATCTGTAATATAAATGTCCTTTTCATGAGCATTGCTATACTGTATACTAACCTAGGTTTAACATGACCGTTAGACTGACTTGACATATTAGACACTCTTTCCATCTTCGGGGACTGCGGTTAATTCATCATACTTTATATTTATATCGTTTTCTGTGTGGATACCGGTTCTGCATTTAATTCATCTTACTATACATTTATATCCCTTTCTGTGTGGATTCTTGGTTTGCGTTTATTTCAGCTTACTTTACATATCCTTTTCTGTTGGTATTTCGGTAACTCTGGTTGATGGTCCCTCGTGTCTGGCTTCATCTTGAATCTCCTTTGTCCTGGAGTGTTCCCATCTGCTCAGCTGTATCAATATGGTCCTTGCCTCTTCTATATGTTATCCCATTTGGTTTTATTTTTCCTGCTTGATCCGAGGTTTGGTCCACTCATCTAGTTATCCAAGTTTTGTGGTTTTTCACTTTTTCTTCCAAGTTGAGATTCTGTTACTGGAAAGGAATTTTGGCATAACTTAATTTGAACCTTTATTGCAACACTTACTGATGAACTGAAATGCTAATATTTACTTCACTCCTTGCTTACCTGTCTGCCCATCACCTTAGCATTCTCATTCTACCGTGTCTAGAATAATTAACTGGTAACCTTTTAACACTGCACCCTCTATAACCCTCCAGTCAATACCCTTCTCATTCATGTGAAATGAAGAAAGTTAAATTCAAAATGACAAAAAGAATGTACAATTGATATGAAGGAAACAAAATCATTTATGACAGAAACTGTTTGCAAATGAACTTCATGAAAATCTGGTCAAGATCTTTATGAATGACAATAGAACTGATTAGTAATTGGTAGATATGTGTGTGTGTGTGTGTGTGTGTGAGTGGGTGTTAGTTTCTGCAGTAGTAGGAACAAACCATATGGACATAAGAGATATATGTTAAGTGCTTTCTTGGGAACATGACTCTCTTGTAGAACAGACAGTCGCCTTGGATGACATATGTTTATCACTTGGTGTAGACGAGGGAAGCTGTTGCCCTGCTCTATACCTTGAGAATCTGACATTGAAGATATGAACTTTTCCTTGTCATTTAGGAAATCCAAGTAAGATTTGTGTACAATGTGGATGTAGGATTTAACAAGAAGTGATTCTAGTTTGGGTAAGAGAAAAAATCAATTACTGGTTACATTTTATTTTAGTCCCACTACATATCTTTGTGAAGAATTAAAGAGTTAAATTCTGATTCTTGGATGCTTTTAAATTTACTTCCATAATTTCATCTGTATTGTTATAACTTCTCTCCATTGGCAAATATAACCTCAATTGTAAGGATACTACTAGATATTTTTTAGTATTACATACTACCATAGAGCCACACAAGGTTATTTTTGAGATGCTCACATCTGACATACCACCATTTTGGT
>KN884782.1:92048-107980 GCA_000934455.1 Apostichopus parvimensis
ACAAGAGGTGGTGGTGGTGTAGTATATTCAACAAGTACCCTCCCTCCGTCCCTCTCTCCTGGTAATAGTAGTAGTAGTATTGGCCATCTCTGCTTCTGTTCTTATCTATTTCAATCGACGACGTGCTCATTTCGTTAGTGTTAGGAATCGGGGTAAGTCTCTCTCTAGTCGTTTACTGATGTTTGTGTTTCTGTGAAACAAATGGATGTAAGGTCTCATTCTATGTAAAGATTCTAACACATTAACAGAGATGTATGGGTTCTTTTATGTTAATATGGTTATATCCATCATGTTAATTAAAGACAAAACTTGTAATGTTTCTTGTTTTTGTATTCCTGTCATGTTAATAATGGAATAGAAATTTTACTTTAGGGATTAAACTCATGGTTAATTTCATCAGGAGCCTGGATATTTATTGCTTATTATTTATTATACCTCTTACATTATCTATATGTCGTTTTATACTCTGTCAGTATTATATCCAGTCTTGTATTAATTGCAAAGTGAAACAAAGGATTTAATTAACTGCACTAAACTAGGAAATAGCATGTGTAGTATTAACCTTTTTTAGTATGCCAGAGCCTCATATTTCATTTATGAACAAAATGTCTTAACTCGTTTGAAATATTATTTTTTAAATTATTCCAATGCAGAGAGACTTGTAAAGTACAAAACTGTCACTAACAGTGCTGACTAGTAGAAGATTTTATTTAAATTTTTTTCTGAGAGCCCAGACTGTTGGTGACCTTTGTCAAACTGTCAATCAAAGGAAATTTGATGAGCAGTTTGACAGCTCTTGATGGCTGGAAAGTATGAAACAAACTTCCGATGCTGTTTATCTTAAATTGTCAATTGAACGCTTCCTCTCCCACAGATAAGCTGTTTCATGGATAAGATGTCTGCTTAGTTCTCAAATGATGATAAAATGTTTTGTTTTATCCATGTTACATCTTCTTGTCTGAGTAACTGTAAACAAAGATTGGCTTTGACATTTAGCTCCGACCTGCTGAGATCACTCTGTACAGTACTAGTGTAGGGCCCCATTGGTTTGTGCCCTTCATATCATGGCTGTACAGACTTGTATGTAGTTTGATAGAATTAAAAGATTTAATATAATGGGACAGAACTTATAAATTAAATACCCAAGTTACCCAACCCAATCAGTTAAAACACATTCTATCATTTTAAATTAACATAAGATCTGTAATATAAATGTCCTTTTCATGAGCATTGCTATACTGTATACTAACCTAGGTTTAACATGACCGTTAGACTGACTTGACATATTAGACACTCTTTCCATCTTCGGGGACTGCGGTTAATTCATCATACTTTATATTTATATCGTTTTCTGTGTGGATACCGGTTCTGCATTTAATTCATCTTACTATACATTTATATCCCTTTCTGTGTGGATTCTTGGTTTGCGTTTATTTCAGCTTACTTTACATATCCTTTTCTGTTGGTATTTCGGTAACTCTGGTTGATGGTCCCTCGTGTCTAGCTTCATCTTGAATCTCCTTTGTCCTGGAGTGTTCCCATCTGCTCAGCTGTATCAATATGGTCCTTGCCTCTTCTATATGTTATCCCATTTGGTTTTATTTTTCCTGCTTGATCCGAGGTTTGGTCCACTCATCTAGTTATCCAAGTTTTGTGGTTTTTCACTTTTTCTTCCAAGTTGAGATTCTGTTACTGGAAAGGAATTTTGGCATAACTTAATTTGAACCTTTATTGCAACACTTACTGATGAACTGAAATGCTAATATTTACTTCACTCCTTGCTTACCTGTCTGCCCATCACCTTAGCATTCTCATTCTACCGTGTCTAGAATAATTAACTGGTAACCTTTTAACACTGCACCCTCTATAACCCTCCAGTCAATACCCTTCTCATTCATGTGAAATGAAGAAAGTTAAATTCAAAATGACAAAAAGAATGTACAATTGATATGAAGGAAACAAAATCATTTATGACAGAAACTGTTTGCAAATGAACTTCATGAAAATCTGGTCAAGATCTTTATGAATGACAATAGAACTGATTAGTAATTGGTAGATATGTGTGTGTGTGTGTGTGTGTGTGAGTGGGTGTTAGTTTCTGCAGTAGTAGGAACAAACCATATGGACATAAGAGATATATGTTAAGTGCTTTCTTGGGAACATGACTCTCTTGTAGAACAGACAGTCGCCTTGGATGACATATGTTTATCACTTGGTGTAGACGAGGGAAGCTGTTGCCCTGCTCTATACCTTGAGAATCTGACATTGAAGATATGAACTTTTCCTTGTCATTTAGGAAATCCAAGTAAGATTTGTGTACAATGTGGATGTAGGATTTAACAAGAAGTGATTCTAGTTTGGGTAAGAGAAAAAATCAATTACTGGTTACATTTTATTTTAGTCCCACTACATATCTTTGTGAAGAATTAAAGAGTTAAATTCTGATTCTTGGATGCTTTTAAATTTACTTCCATAATTTCATCTGTATTGTTATAACTTCTCTCCATTGGCAAATATAACCTCAATTGTAAGGATACTACTAGATATTTTTTAGTATTACATACTACCATAGAGCCACACAAGGTTATTTTTGAGATGCTCACATCTGACATACCACCATTTTGGTCACCTCCAGTGTAAGCATAGATTCCTACAAGTCAAAAGTTTCTTACATAACAAGAACACAGTTGTACTTTATGTGAAGATTCCAGGTATGTGTACTCTGTACTTTGTTCCACTCAGTGGGGCACATAATTAACTAGCACCCACTACTGCAGGCACTGAAAAACATTTGGAAAGTATGGAAGAGTACATTGGTCAACCTACATTTCTTGTGAGTATAACCGCATATTAATGTAACTGGGATAAAAGCATCCACCTTGGTTTGCTTTCATCTGCCAGCCAGGAGAATAAGAGAGTCGTATTGTTTAGATGTTTGACGTACGATCAATGCTATAAATGGCAACAGTTGCACATTCTCACATGTAAAACACATGTTGGCACAGAAGGAATGTCAGCATGGAAGCTGTCAATCACATTCAAATAAGAGAGAGTATGTATTAAGGTATGTCTGTCTGGTTATCTAGCAGATTTACACCTAGCTTTGGTCACAACCTCTGAATTGTCTGAGTGTATAGACTTGATAGTCCAGCCACTTTGTCAAAATGATAGTCTGATTTCTCTGATCATGAATGTTGTCAATTTGTTTATGCACTGGTACATTCCTCCTTCCATTAAAACAGTTTGCTCTCCATTAATATAGTGTGCTCTGTAAGGCTGTAAAGAACAGGCATGAGCTTTTTCCGCGGAATATCCGCAATTTCTTTTCTACCTCGGCGACAAACTATTACCCTAACACACTGTAGCATACGCAAACTGGAGCCTATACCGCAATTTTTGCAAAGTCCATGATTTTTTTTTTACCCCAGGCTCATCCCTGAAGAAGAGGTGATTTCTTGGTGAAATGGATGACAGGAGCATAACTATGTTTTAATGTTTCGACATGCAAACCCCTATCATGAATGTTTGGGGAATGCACAGTATGTAATTTATTCAATAACCCCATGCTCTGGAATATATTTTCTGGGAACAAAGAAATTTCCGTGATTGGAAAGAGGAAGTCAGCTGATCACATGATGTCATTACTGCTTCTCAAAACACACATGACTTCTCTGTTGAAACTAGACATTTGCATATATTCATAATTATTAGCATATTCATACATGTGTGATTCAACTTACTCTGTGAGTTGACTCTTGCTTGTTACCCTCCATCGGAAGTAGGTGGCTCTTTGAAGTAGCCCTTCATTCACCCCTGTGAGACAATTTGTACTTCAGCAACTCCTGGACCAACACAGGTGCTCATTTACTAACTCCCATTGTCCATCGAATTGGTCTTAATTATTTTCATAATACCATCTGGATGTTCTTTATGAGGTTAAAGGTCAAATTCTAGAAAGTACTTTCGGGTAAGAGTCAATCTTGATGCCTGTGTTCCCATTTTGAATCAAAGAGACCCCACCAGTTGACAGAAAAGGAAAAAGGGAACGTTTCTTAACTTCCACAAAATGTGAGCTCTCTTGGAATTCACGTTCAGTAAGATGCAAACCTGTTCCTTTTATTGTATAAATATAAATCTTCGTTACAGAGCTGTCTTTGTGACAATATTTGAAAGGTTTGTTTCATGTAAACTTACCTTTGTTTTTAGTCAAATGATGAAGAAGTTTCAATGCAAACTATTTTATAATCAACTTCTACAATATGTAGGTTGTTAATCTGGTTCTGCTCTCCTCTGGTTCCTCTCTTGAGTGTGAGGCCTTGTGAATTATTTAGCGGATTTGTCCCAATCTGGTGTACCATGCCCGCTGTTCAAGGAAAGATAAGGTAGCTAAATGTAAATTTCACCAGGCAAAAAACCAATAAATAACTTGGGCATGAGCTTCATAGATTTGCGAGTTTAATAATAAAAATACTTTAAATGAGACACATTATTTTCTTTCTTATTGGAATACATAAATCTAATAACTCCTATGAGGAGCCACCATGGGATTGTACTAACATTGTCTGAATAATATTAGAGGTATCTAAATATTTCAAATTTACATAGCTTTATCACAATTGTTCCTTAACACGGAATACAACATGGAGATTTATCACTAGGGAGGGGAAAATAATGGCAGTATTAAGGGATAATGAATGCTAAAGTAATTGCTAGAAGATAGGCTAGGAAGAGAAGGATATACCTTAATAGGAGAGTTTGACCTTTCTGTAAAGGTCGCATTCTCTAAGGAATTCATTTGAATATTTTCCCTCCCCTGATATTATGGCATGCTGAATTGGTCAAAAATTTAGAGTACAACTATCGATTTACTAATCCTTCTTTTCTGCAAAAAGTTTGACAAACCATTTTAGCCTGATAAATTTTGGAGTAGATACAGGCCGTGCATTAAGTAGGCAACTAGACCAGCCAAATTTGGGTTAGTTAGATTCATGGGCACGGTTCAGTGGAGGGAGGCCAGAAAAAATTAAGTTCTTCATCAGTGGTTGGAGGCTACATGGAGAATAGATCAATTTACATGGTAATAAATATTTCAAGAACAGGGTCAATATGGTGGTGATTGGGACTGCAGTGTACTTACTTGTAGTTTCCATTCAGCCAATCAGCCAGGTTCTTATTGAAAACGATATTTGTAGTGTTGTTAAAAATCAAAGTATAAAAAAAAAAATTGTTGTTCACTTTGGTCTGGTATTTATTGGTCAGTAATCTCTGAATTTCTGTCTGGGAGAGTAGAATACATTGTTAGTTTGACAGGACTGGATAGTCCATACAACTCAGCAAACCACAATATTGTAAGGAATGAAGTATCCAAAGATTAAATAAATGGGATCCTATGGCAGTTTCACAAGTACTTTGCCATGTATTGTGTTGTGTGTTGTTGTGTGTTGCGTGTTGTGTTGTATGTATTTTGTTTCGACAGTAGCAACTTACTCTCCTATAGTGGAGGCAGAAATTTGACATTTGAAAGCGAATATACTCAACATACATCTTAAGCGTTACAGAAGTTTGACTCTGTTTTCGACGAACATAAATATTCCTTTGCTTTATCTGAAGAGGTTTGGCTGGTCCGGTCGTACAGATTTCTTCTGCTGTCTTTGTTTTGTTGCAGTTGACCTATTGTCCAATCATCAGCATTTGTTCTTAACCTAGTTTCTCTGGACCATACGTCCTGCATCTCCATTAAGACACTTTTAACCTTTCGTGGACGTGTTAATTGCATCGTTTCAATTCAATACTCATTTTGTCCTTTGATTTCCCTGTTTACTGTGGATAATATTACTTGTGTCTCGAAACAGGAAAATTAGGGCAAGATATGCATGTAAACATGGAGATCAATGCCTCCATTTTACCTGGTTTGACCACTAAACAAACGGATCATTTTCAACACCCAGACACTCGGCAGATTCTACTCTTCGTTTTATTCAAGTGTTTTGGAGGGATTTGAAAGTGCACTTGATGGGAAAGTTCTCTCTCTTTATCAGCTTCCTGCTTTGAAATTCAGTCGTTCTGCTCAGCAGTTTTGAAGAGAATTTAAAAAGGGGGTTGGCCAGATGTATTCTTCAGAAAGAGACAATCATGTCAGTCATAAGAGTGAAGCTGTGGGGTGCGACGTAGAAGAGAGATCTTGAATAGGGTTTTAAATTCATGGAGTGTTTGATACAGATTCAAAACAATGGAGAACTCACTCGGAGAGGTGTGTGTTTAACTTGACAGACGGGCTAAAGCTGTAGAGTTTGTATCAGAGTCTTAGAGACAAGACAGGGACTCTCAGAATCAGTGAGTGACACTGCCAAATTAGTTGGTCACTGCTGCTTCCAGTGGCTATTTGGAACTTTTTGACAATTATAGAGAATATTAGCGAGTTTTTGCATTTCTGTTTGTTGTCTTTTTCATCCTCAATCCATGTATCAAGTAACTACGTGGAAAAAGATTTTTCAGAAACTAATGAATCTTTTATTGAGATTGTGAGAGAGTTGACATTGCCACATGCAGTTCTTCATTTGCTGAATGTCCGAAGGGAAAAAACTGCCTTTTTTCTTGACTTTTCAAATTCTTTGATACTTTGAATGACACAAGTCAAATTTGATATCATATGTTTGAAACGGATTTGAATTAAGATACTGTGCCTCTTCTGCAATTCCATTAACCTATTGAAGTGGTGGAATATTGGAGAGCCTTTATACCAAGGTGAAAGTTTCTTTTTCGATACAAGGGCAACCAGTTATTAGCAGGTATATGTATGATATGATTGACAGTTTCACTCAGGCAGCTGCGTGACGGTTGTTAATAATAACAGCAACGTTTGGAATCGAGGCGTGATTGGGAGCAGGAGTTAGGTGTGAAGTCACCGGATGGTTTGGATGAGATACAAAGCATTGAAGAACCACCTAACAGCGGGGCGCAATAACTTGTTTCATTGTTACAGGTCCCAATACAAATGCTTATGAAAACATTAGATGTTGTACGACATCATCATCATCTATGCTAGTATTGACAAGGTTAACATCGCAAGTTATATCCAAGAATGAAGTTCATATAATGCATTCGGTTATACTAACTGGCTATATTTGCATGCATTTGGTTACATCGCACTGTTTGGTGGCTTTCATATCAAAGGAGAGTTTGTAAGGAGGATAGTTTTGTGTTTTATCCCAGGAGAGAAGAATTCTACCGTGTGATGATCTCAAGCTTGAAAATACTCTTTAATACCTCCTGTCTTGATATTCAAGTTGGTCCTAACCACAACAAGCAAAGGACTTGTTAATAGCGGCATTAATTCATTAATATTTAAGATTTTGTTGTGTTAATGGGATCTGTTTGTACCAGTATAAGAGACCAACATATTATCTTGTTTATGGAAAAAAGAGAAAACTTGTTTCTTTGAGATTTCAGTGTAATTAACATATTTCTGCTAAAGTTGGAACCTTGTGTATTATTAAGGCACTTCAAAATACATTGTTTCTGATGAGATATTGTTGGAAAGAGATGGATAATTTTAGTGTTTGGATTGGCAGTAAACTAATGCATTCCTTGAGCAATAAGCCCAGGCTATGAAACGTCTGTAATAGTTCATTACATTTATCTGGAAATGTTTTATCCATATTTAACTATGTTGTGACTTATCAGCCTGAAATATTTTGAGTGGAAATCCATTTCTTGGCCTATGAGGTCAGTTGTCAAGTGGAGAGGATCACATTTAGAGTGAGAATTTTCCAAACAGGAAAACTGTTCCTGCTGTGATGTTTGATAGGTAGCCCTCCCTTGAAATATCTTCTTTCATCATAAGCTATACCAGAGACGACCGCAGTTAGCGGAGAATTCATTGTCCTTCCTTTTCTGAGGCAGTTCACGGTGTGTCTTGTTGGACCTTAAACTTAAACACTGATCATTAAAATTATTGACATCAGATCTGACAGGTTTGGACATTCTGTAAGTCAGAATTATCATCCTGGAAGTTGTTTTGTGACGGAACAATCAGAAATTTGAGCATGGAAGTATAAGTAGAGGTCGTCCATGTTAGCTGGATATTCACATTGAATCAAGTACTGGAATTTATTTGGTTTAATCACCCTGTGAGGATGTGTCAGGGTGTAAAAAGAGGAGAACACTTCGCAGGGATGTTGTAAAGTTATAATAACTTATTTACCATTCGCACTGTTTATTTGTAACATTCACAAGGCTAATATTAACAGCATAGTTTCATGTGTCTCAGACAGTTCCATCTACAGTGCTTTGTTGCTTCTTCCTTGTATGATACAGTATTGCGTCACCAGAAACAACTGGATCATTACTTTTTCGATGTAGGAATATCACCTGTTAAATCTTTCTTCGTTGTAAGTTAACAAAAAGCGAAACTAATTGCATGGGTAACAGACAATGTCGCACACCAGAGTTGTGTTGCGTACCACCGGTATTGTTCACTCGGTCCAGCAAGTGTCACCCCCAGTCACATGACCTCAAGGTACCCCAAACAGCGATAGAGATTCAGCTTATAGCAGAAGCTTATGCAAACTGGGAGGCGGCTCAGTGTATGTCTTTCAACGTTCATTGTTACAGGCCTAGGAATTTATTCCTGAAAAACTCATTTTGTGTATATGTTTTCAAGTTTATTGGGATATTTTGTAAAACATATGTTGGTTTGTAATCTCTTATTAACTTGAACAATAGGTGTCTAAATTTTATTGTGTTGTTAAATCAATACATTGCTTTTGTGGTCTCTTCAGATACTTTAACAAATGATAACTCCAAATTGTGAGTTGCTACTTTTAGGTAAACACGGTTTCAAATATTTTCACAGCCTATTTTTTATCTTTTTGTTCACAAAACCACTGTAGTTTGTTCATGCATTTGAGAGCTACATTTACAGCATACTGTTCTCATATCTTGTACCATTGGGATAGAATTATCACCATTTCAGTGGTTTGAAAGGCCACACCTTGGACTCTGGGTATTTCTGATATTTAATGTTTTACTTTCAATTAGCATTCACTTCTTTGCATTTCTTCAGCATCATGCATGCTAGCTAAGTTAGTATAAAAATTGTTTGAGCGTGATGTGCACTATTTGAAACATTGTAGTCAAATAAATAAATTGTTATATCCAAGGGTTGAAATAAGCGGGCGCCCAGGCGCTTTTCGCGCCCGCAAGCACTAAAATAGCGCCCCTGGACATGAAAATACAATACGCACGGGCGCTTCTTTGTCGGCAAATAAGCGCCCGCATACTCCTGTAAATATCATCCTTATCATGCGCTGCACAGAAGCCTGAAACTACATTGCATGCTAGTGCTATATAGTAACTGCTAGCGAATTGATAAATCACTGATCGATCGAGTGCATGCACAATAGAACTGGTGCACATGGTTTATATATCGCACAACACCTGTACTGATACGTACGTACATGCCGTACTTGAATTTTGTTTCTCCTTTTTAGCTCCTGGTAGTGAGAAAATAGCTCCTGGTCCTACTGAAATTGCCGCGAACCAGGAGCCACTTTTTTAGAAAGTGGCTCCTGGTCCACAAATCCTTATTTCAACCCTTGGTTATATCTCTATTATTATTATTATTATCATTATTATAATTCGTATATCTATTATTATATCTATTATTGCTTGAATGTCCAACTGTTTGTCTCTTCTTTTTCAGTTCCTCGAAGCAAGCGGGACCATCATCGGACTGGTCATGGATATGAAAGTTCTTCTACTCTCATGAGCAGTGACATAGAAACGACTAGTTTCTTTGATTCAACAGATGATGATAGTAGGTAAGTAATGAGTGTACAGAAGGGGCACAAAATAATGTATCATCCACCACTGCTATGGCTGCCCCCTCCACCATCCCCCCGCACCCCCACTCTGGTACAAAAAGAAGAGGGAATGTGGTTCCTAGGTCTCGTGACTCCATCATCATCATCATCATTCATTTCAGTGACTTACAACAAAGTTCAAATGTATACACAGTGGGATTGTATAGAGTAATGACTACAGTGCAGTAGGCCTTATAGCAGATTGCTTTCCACCTAATGATTGCTACTCTCATACGCTGATTTAATATGCCATAGTATTCTGGCAGATAATATGCATTATAAAATATCCACAAGTCAACCTCTACAAATCACATTAACATCTTGGAACGGGTATATTTCAAGTTACTGAGCTATGTGACTTACATGAAATAGTGGCACAAGAGTGTTAAGCCTCAAAATTAAACTACTCGCCCACAGCCATTATCAAACATTGTTTCCCAGAATCATCTACTGTTTAGTATGCAGTATGTAAATTTATAAATCTTGGTCTTTGAGCACTGCACAGTAAAATTGTTACTTAAGTAATTCACCGATCTAGTCATACTCTGCAATAAGTTACATTTAGTTAACTTAAATCTAAGAAGATTTACAATCTGGCTGCAAACTCAAAATCAAATCAGTTTGAACGACCCTAAAAGCTAGGAGGTGAGAGCACTTTCTTAAAGTTCGGTGATCTACTGGTTGTGGCCCGGACACAGAGATGTATTGTAAACGTCTTCTTTTGCTTCATTGATACTCAGCAAACAAATGCAAAGCCAAGGTGCATCGCTATGTAAACTTCGCTAAATGAAATTCTCTGCTTTGAAGTTGGCAAAGGAAATTCTTGAGGCATTTCAACCTCACAGAAAGCAATTGAGTTTAGGCCCGTTCTAGAAATGATATGTTTGCGCTTCGTGTTTTAGCTCTTGAAGCAGCTTCCATGGAGGAATAAGACATGTTTTGTTAAAAGGTTTCGCTCTGTTATGATCTCGGCCTACTCCTTTTGTTGGGTTGCTGAAACAGTCATAAAACAATCAAGTCTTTTCCTACAACAAGTAGTATTTGATTACCAGATATATGGCAATTGCTCCAATTCTATTGTGATGATAATTCAAGGGAATGCTGGTCTTGTGTTGTGGTTTGTGCAATGTGACATCTTGGTCTAGATAATGAATTTGATGTGGTTTTCAGAGAGGTCATGTCACTCTGTGACCTTGTTAGGACTTCAACAAGAGGCATAATTTTCTCAAAGTGTGAACCAAAGAAGGATAGAATGTGTTTGGGATGAAGCATTGAATGGGTTATGCAGAGTTGGTGATTTTTAAGTTTTTAAGGTCTTGAAGACTTTCAGACAGATCTTTATCTGATAGAGACTTGATTCATACTGCTCATACTGTCAGTACAAGTGCTTTGAAGCTGGATGTGAAAGTACAGTATAGAAATAAAAGTCGCAACTAGAGAAACATTATTGTATTTGTGAGATTTGAGATGTCCTGGTCTCTTCATCTCATCCATTGCCCATCCTCTTTTGTAGAATCCCTGGAGGTCTAAATATTTGGTTTGGTCATTAGTTTGAGCCTGAATCTTAATTACTTATTCATGATTTGGTAATAGTGACCGTGCACAATGGGCAAACCAGATGATTAACTCCGCACCTTGCTTACCAGTCCTCACACATCCTTAGCACTTTGTTCTACTGTGCCTAGAATGAACTGGTAACCTTTTAACACTGGGCGCCCTCTATGACCGACCCCTCCGGTCAATGCCCTTCTCATTCTACCGCCCAAAGTGCCACCCACGATTTGTTAATGGTGACCGTGCACAATGGGCAAACCAGATGAATTCTTCCACTGTATTCCTTTATCATGGTCATTCCTTTATCATGTAAATGTTACTCTCTGGCACACAGATCTTGCTTCAGACTATAAATGCAACACATTCTATAAATGCTACACATGTAAATTGCCCCTATCCTTCCACTCTGTGTTACATATTTAAATATTACACCATTTTTAAAATATTCATCGTAGCATATTATTTATAGTTGTGGTAATTCTACTTCCTACATTACAGGATTATCTAAATCTGTCAAGCTTATCTAGAAATTCTTTCAGCAGTTTTTCAATTTCAAGTTACTGTGGTCATTTCAATCAATGTAAGTAGTATCACTACTACAGAACATCAGTGCAGCAACTGACTGCCCTTCTCAACGAGCAATATTCCTCTCCTCGCCATCTCGGAAGGCATTTTTTCGCAGCTGCTAAATTACAAATGTTGAAGCTAGCTAACACAGAAGGTTCTCTTCATGCACTGCCCCTACAGAGCACCGAAGTGCAATTAAAACTCCGTAGGTTCGACAGTTTGATTTCTCGTTCATAGGCGAGTGATAGCCTCTCTGGAGAAAATATGGAAATTGCCTCGGGGCTGGCAATGTTTCCTCTGGGAAACTTATGGCAGGCAGATGCATTCAATGCTTAGTTTTCAATCTTGTTGGTAGCCGAGATAAATTAATTTCTGTTTGTGAGGTGTCCAGGTTTAGCGGGTGTTTGTATCTCAGTTATGGGTTTTTTGGATGATTACTGTCCGTCGTTGTCGTTGAGCTAGCTGTAGGTTATGGCTGTGATTGAAGGCTCTTCGGCTGCTGCAGTGATTACCATTCTATGGATTGTTCTTGCACAGTTCATGTAGTTTGCAGTCAAGGAGTAAATCATTCTGCTGGTGAGAGCAAAGAATCACTTCTTCTTCACCGTCAAGTTGATGAAAAAAGGAGTGAGTGGGTTTGATGAAGGAAAGTGATCCTATGAAAGTGATTGGCCGGGGATTTGCACATCTCTGTGGACATCACAAACCTCATGATCCTAACAATGGATGTATGCAGGGATTGATACAGAAGAACAGGGGGGTGGATGGGGGATGGATGGGGGGAAGGATGGATGGGGGGGAGGATGGATGGGGTGCAAGTTAGACACTCAAAGAAAACACTAAGGACAAAGAATATAATGTGAGATATCCAAAACGTGCGGTGATTATCTTGTAACCCATGCTAGTAATTATTAATCTGGTCCTTAATTTATACTTTTGTTCTATTAAAGTGATAAACATGACTGTGAAAAACACAAACTGTTTTGCAAAGATAATTCTGGACCAATATAATTATGTAATATTTTTTCTCAACAGATTCAGCAGTGCCACAGAAAGGACTGGTTCATCCAGGCAAATGAGAAGTAAACACCGTAAAAGAAGGAAGAAACCTCGCATGCCACGGGTACAAAGGGTATAATTTATTGTGCATGGCTTCACGCGGCGGCTGCCCCCTGCACACTTCCATTCCTATTAGACTCCCTCACATGCTTTCATTCATTCTTATGGTAACTTGTTGAGATTTTCAAGATATTTTGAAGAAGAACTAGTATTTCATACAATATCTTGGAGGAGATGAGGAAAAGGGAGAGGGGGAGATTGTATTAGTAGGGGTGGGGGAGGAAAGGTAAGGTAATGAATGAGTGAATGTGAGATGATTGCAAACACCTGAGATGAACACACATAGTGGGTGAAAGATATGACTGAGTTATACCTGACATGGTTACTGAAACCACTTCTGGCTTGTGGTATTATTTAATTGATTCTTGGTATGTACGACCTCATATTAGAATTTAATATCATTGCATGTTATTGTGTCTTTACCATCAAAAGCTTTCATTATTTCAAAACTTCTTGCTGTATCATTTTTTCTTTTTATGAAACATTAAATATTCTCCCTGTACATAATTCATTCCTCAATCCAGCTTAAATGATCAATGCATACATCAAAGATTGCTTGCTTGCTTTATTTTGCAGAAAATGCTGCCAAAAGTCTTAAATACTTTAAGCTGTCTTGAAATTAACTACAACAAGGCCAGCTTAGTATCCTTCTTGCGCATCCTCTTCCTCACTATCATATGATAGTGTAATGACCTCTACAGTATTCAGGGGGGTTGGGGTGAGGGAGGGGAGGGGTGTGAAGGGGAATGGGAAAGTAGGTCAAGACATTTAATGAATGGTAAAGAAATTTCAGGAAGATTGAGTCATTAAGTAGTTTGGTAGAGTAGCTCAGAACAGTAGAGTTCCAACAAAAGCTGACAACACAACAAGCATTGTTCTAATTGAAACAATAGGAAGATTCTTGACAGAAACATAGTAAGAAAATTGACCAAAGGAGAAAGAATGGTTGCAAAGCTTGTTTATCTACCAACTCTCATAAGATCTGTCATTTTAATATGAAAAACATGGTTACAAAAGTTGATATTTATCCTTTTGTTTGTAACTTCAAAATTGATGAAATTCACTTTTGTGTGTGATTAGAAACTAACTTAGGGAAGTTTATATTTAGAATGGAGAGTTTGTCCGGTGGGGACAGGAAAATGAGTTCTGTAATCATCAAACTTCTCACCAGTTTGCACAGATAGTTTTATGCAGATTGCAAAGAATAACTGCTTCCTTCAAAGCTTGTGCTAATTCTTTTCAAAAAAATTGTTAAACATTTTGCAATTAATTTTCAATTATTCCTTGTTAATACCTTTGCATCTTTTTTCTTAATAAAGATTTTTCCTTCAAAGCTTTAACAATCCTCAGAATATTTCTTCCTGCATGCGCAAAAAAATTCCAAAAAAAAAACCTATCGTTACATGTGTGTGGTGTATGTGGGTGGTGTATGTGTGTGGTGTGTGGTGTATGTGTGTGGTGTGAGGTAGTATGGTTATGTGTGTGAGGTAGAATGGTTATGTGTGTGAGGTAATATGTGTTTGAGGTACTGTAGTATGGTTACATGTGTGTGATGTATTTGTGTGGTGTGAGGTAGTATGGTTATGTGTGTGAGGTAGAATGGTTACATGTGTGTGGTGTGATGTAGTATGGTTATGTTTGTTTCATATGGTATCATTAAATGTTTGTTAAGTGTGCGGTGATGTAGCTGATGTATTATATATTCGTGATGTAGTTTGGTTTTTGAAACTGTTAACCACTTTTCTGTTTCTCTCCTGCAGGCTTCGTCTTTTAGTAGCATCACAGATTCAACCATGTCACTTAACATAATCACTGTCACTCTTAATTTAGGTAAGTGAAGTTAACATTAATGTCAATATTTAATGTATCTGTATCTGTACCAATAAACATAGATCTACAGACAAGAAGCTTGCATGTAACAGATTCTTAAAATTGATCTTCTAAATATCATATCAACATTGTAAACCCCTTGACAAAGGTTGTGTGCAACCAGTTAGTTTTACCCAATATGATAGAGAAAAAAGCCCTATTCCAATATTCTGAATTGACAAAGGAATGAATCTTTATAAATATTAAAATGTTTGAAATGATTCATAAAGCTTTATGTATTATATTTTATCATTGAGATAACACCATGATATGATATGATATGATAACACCATCTACACCAGGCACACTGTTGTAATATTTGCTATGACCATTGTTATAATTTGTGTAAGACAATGGCTAGACAATATTTATCCTGAACAGAGGAGTTGATGTTATCATCAGCCTGCATTTAAAATAGTATTTCAGATGTTTTACATACTTAGAGTATCATGCCATCTTTACTAGCTACAGAAAAATAATTTACCCACAAAATCCTTTATTCTCTATTCTCTATTCTTTATTCTTAATTTTTTTCAACTATTACATAAATTAAAGTTAAGCTTGTGCCCTAAGTTATCTTAATTACTGAACCAGTTTGATCAATTTGTTTTGTTGATTATTTTTTTTCTTTTATCGCACTTTGACATATATTAACACTATGATACAGGAAACCATTGTAGACAGGAGTAAACTCCTTGTGAAATACATTTCACATGTTTTAAATTTGTTTTATTTTTTTCCTTTCCAGACAAAATCAACTTCCTAGGTATAAGTATTGTTGGACAGAGCAACAAAGGTGGAGATGGAGGTATATACGTTGGTTCCATCATGAAAGGGTGAGATGTCACTCTCTTCTTCTCTGCTGCCTACTCTTGACCATTCTCATTCATTTGCTTTCAAGATGAAACATTTTTCTTTATACAGAACGATGTTAAACACATGCATTTAAATAACATTGCA
>KN884783.1:13868-24406 GCA_000934455.1 Apostichopus parvimensis
CTGTGTCCACTGGTATAAAATACCTGTATAGAAAGTACAGTGTGTGGAAGTGGACCTGTGTCCACTGATATAAAATGTCTGGGTAGAAAGTACAGTGTGTGAAAGTTTGACCTGTGTCCACTGATATAAAATGTCTGGGTAGAAGGTTCAGTATGTGAAACTTTGATCTGTGTCCACTGGTATAAAATACCTACAGGTATAGAAAGTGCAGTGTGTGGAAGTGGACCTGTGTCCACTGATATAAAATGTCTTTAATTATGCGTCTTCCATCCCAGGCATGGCACCAGATGTGCAGGAGAAGTGGCTATGGAGGCTGGCAACGGTGTCTGTGGTGTTGGTATTGCATATAATGCCAGTATTGGGGGTATGTGTTTTTTTTTGTATGTATAGAAAGAATAAACATTGGTCTTGCTGTATCAGATCATATTACATTGAATATCATGAATAATACAAATAAAAATAAAAAAACTTGAAATTTAATAAATTGAACATGTCAGTGCCTTTTTAGATTTGGATCAAATCGTTACCAATAATCAAGGCATAAGAACATTTGTAAGAAAAACTTTAAGATATCACTTATGAGACCACAGTTATAGCTTTCAAGTAGATTTATATTAGATAATGCAGATATAAGGATGCTTGATGGTGCCATATTACAGATAAACAGTTACTTGCCAACAGATTTGCATACATTGCTGTAGTCATAAACGGTGTCAGGATGCTTGTGTTGGTACCATTACTCACTTGAACCTCTCAAAAAGATTACATATATTATACCGGTAGTTAGGCTGTATGGATGCATGATGGTGCCATATTACAGACAAACAGTAAATTGCCAACAGATTTGCATACATTGCTGTACTCATAAACGGTGTCAGGATGCTTGTGTTGGTACCATTACTTACTTGGAACCTCTCAAAAAGATTGCATATGTTATACCGGTAGTGAGGTTGTATGGATGCTCGATGGTGCCATCACATGCGATAAAGGTTTTACAACATATTTGCACAATGTTTTAATTTCAGGTATTAGGATGCTGGATGGTGATGTCACTGATGCTGTCGAGGGATTATCTCTCAGCATTCGGAGGAATTTTGTGGATATTTACAGCGCCAGCTGGGGCCCGGAAGACAATGGTGCTACCGTTGATGGGCCTGGGAGGATCGCTATGGCAGCCTTTAGAGCAGGCATCAGGCGGGTTAGTCTTTCACTCTAAATACCGTTTAACTTCCGGACATGAACAACCTTTCTGTTTTGCGTTTCCAAAGCTAGGCTAGCTTTTCGAGTCCTCCTATCAGTCTGAATTCATTCAATATGATACCATCAATGCCTGGGCAGGATGAAAGGGGCACGTAACAATAGATGCACAAATGGGCACTGTATCTTACCAAAGGCTCATCCTCAACTCTATGCACTGCAGCATTTAAAATGTGTGTGGTATCTTCTCTAGGCAATTGAAGGCGCTGCTGATAAAATTGCTTATGTGAAAACCTGTAAATGAAGAACAGGGACGTTAACTTTGCCATCTTTTATGTGTGCGTATATTCCACTAATTCTTGTATTTCACAATGTCAGGAGTTTGGCAGTTTAGGTATTTCTCTGCCCTCCCTCCCTCACCACTCATTGGTTTGTTTAGAAATGTATCCTTTCTCAGTCTGTCAGTAATAGTTTCATCTCCTGTTTCTAATAGTTTTCATTTTCTCTCTGGTATCATCATCCCTTAAATGATTCCTTCTTGTGTTTCCGGCAGGGGCGGAACGGCCTGGGCTCAATCTTTGTTTGGGCATCGGGTAACGGAGGTGGTATGGAAGATTCCTGCAGCTGTGACGGGTACGCCAACAGCATCTACACTATATCAGTTAGCAGTGCTAACGAACTAGGGAAGATGCCGTGGTATCTCGAAGAGTGCTCTTCCACGCTGGCCACCACCTACAGTAGTGGCGGCCGCCGAAAACGTAAAGTGGTAAAGTCATTGTCACCAAAATTTTCCTTTTTTGTGCTGCATTTTTTTAATGACTCGAGGAAAAGTCTGTCCTGTTAGTCTTACCAGGGTTGTTTTCAATATTTTCTAACCATTAGTAATTCACCTGTTTGACGCTTCACTAAATTGTTCACCATGACAAGCGAATGGGCAATATCTGCAATAGTGTTATAAATGTGATATTTTGTCTCCAAACTATCCATATTTTCAATATTTATGAAGTAAACTGAACGCAAGAACCGTTCCATTTGTCAATTTTGCAGTTTAGTGGTAAGGAGATTGGCATTGCTCGAATCGAGTTTGGGTACGTGATACAAAACTCAAAACGTCTTCAAATTGTCTTCAAAAAGGATATCATAAATATTTTAACATGCCTTTTGAAACGCTTCACAGTAGAAGGTTTTTTTCGTTGTTTCTTTTTTATATTCATTTTCCGATATTTCTTGGACTGGGAATGGAATCTTCGGTTGATGATAGCATTCAGTAAGGCTGAGGAACCATATAGCTGTCTCTCATATTGTCTTATTCATGCTGTTCTCTTTAACAACAGACCACAGCGGATCTGCGTGGCGGTTGCTCCAGTCAGTTCACCGGGACGTCTGCTTCAGCTCCCATGGCAGCGGGTATATGTGCTTTGGCACTTGAAGCAAAGTAAGTCAGCCATTAATCCAGCCTGAAGGAGAGTTATGAGCTCTTATGTTACAGGCATGAGCTTTTTCCGCGAATTCGCAGAAATTCCGTAATTTCTTTTCTACCTTGGGAATAAAAATTATTATCCTAACACACTGTAGCATACGCAAACTGGAGCCTATACCGCACTTTTTGCAAAGTTCCGTGATTTTTTTTTTACCCTAGGCTCATCCCTGATATTATCATAAAGCTGAGCTCTCTCTCTCTGTCTGCATCAGTCTCACTAGGTATCTATGTCAGGCATCACTTTCCTGTCTCTTCACAACCACTGCACTCTCATCCTACCATGGTAACCTTTTTCAGCAGATTCCTCTGGCCCATTCCAGTCTCCTGACTCTGGTCTTCAGCTTAAAGCACATGGTCTTATTGACAGGGCTAAGGCAATTGCCAGACAAAAACGTTTAAGCACAAAGAGTATCGTTAGTTTCTGGCGGTGCTGTAACTGGTCGTGACTCGATGAACATGAATTTCAATATACCTCAATTCCATTCATGAAATTAATAGGTCATAGTGATTGCGAAAGCCAGCCTATACATCCATCCTAGCATGCAAGGTAAGGTAAAGTAGTTCATCTGACAGCATAGTTCTTTCTAGGTGTTAATAGACGGAAAGTTTTGGACTGAACGAAATTCAACGCTTATTTCCTTGATTGTTTTTACTTCATTTGTTTAAAGTCCTGATCTTACCTGGAGAGATCTGCAATATATCATCGCGGAGACAGCTAAACATGAGCACCTTGATGGTCATTGGGTCACTAACGGAGCTGGATTTAAAGGTAGGACATTGCATCTTCTGCTGCAGTTTGCTTGAATACAAAGACCTCAGTATCATGGTTCCTGTTGTCAAGTGAGATAAATAGCCCTAATCTGTGGGCTTATTGGTGTTAACATGTCTGTGCTGGGTGGTAGGGAGGGGGGGGAGGGGGTTGTGGTTGGGTGATAGTCAGATGACATCAACCAGATATGTAGCAGGGCGGTGTTTTCCAGACAATTTTCAGTCTTTGTATTAAATTCTTCATTTCAAATTTCATGCCAGAGCCAAACCTATAAATAATATGTTTCAGTTACCGACAGATAATGGAGCAAGAGAGGGGAAAAATGAAGAGTTAGAAATATTTTTGGTTTGCTTTCCTCTTAACTTTCACTACCTTATCTAATTTAATTTTTATGCCAACGATCAGTGAGTCATCGCTACGGGTTCGGGTTGATGGATGCAGAAGCAATGGTATTGCTTGCTCGTGATTGGATAAACTTACCTCAGCAGAAAGTCTGCACCATCGATGGCACCCCAGGGATAAAGTAAGTGTTTAATAGTCTCATTTGGCACAGAATGAGAGTGTTTGATGTCTCGGATCCTGCTGATAAGCAGACACCACACTATGTTAATATCTCACAGGAGCATATTCTGTATTTCAATGCCAGAAATTAGACAAATGTTAGGGGTAAGGGTTGACAAAAGATAAATACACATGTGAAAAACACATGTTACTATAAAGAGAAATGCATTGTCATAAAAAATCTAAATTTTGACAAGTGGTAAAATAGAATGTAGAGGTACAAAAATAAATACCTAACAAATTACATATTCGTTTATTTAATTCCCACTAGCTTTTACTCGATCGAAGTGACTACTCATATGCTAAGAAGTTGGAAGAGGGTGCAATTAGTTGATATTTTGTCGTTACCAAGAGATTAATTTATTTATTTAGACTCTGCATAAACTTAGAGCAATTGAGATGACATAGAAGGCACTGTGGTTGCTTTTCAGGTAAGACCCTCTGTTAACTCTGTTATATGCAGGTAATGAACATCATCTGTTATGTGGAATAGACAATGAAATGTCCAATGCTATGGAGCAGGGCAACATGATCTGCATAAGAATCGAAAGCGTTTACACGTACGGAAATCCCAAGGCTGTTATGGGTAACTTGTTCAAGTTTTGTAACATTTTTTCCATCTCATACACAGATTGACACAGTCCCGTGTGTCGCTTCAGTTGGAATCAGATGGGTGCGAATTGGGCCATGTGGGCTACCTGGAACACGTCCAGCTCAACGTTACACTCTCTGCTAGGTATCGGGGTGACATTTCTCTAACTTTGATCTCTCCTGCTGGTACCAGATCCACCCTCTTACCGTTTAGGATCCGTGACCGCAGAAGAGGCAGTTTCGACGAGTGGACATTCATGAGTACCCACTTTTGGGGGGAGACGTCTGAGGGTACGTGGATCTTAGAGATCCAGAAAGGAAGTCCACTCAGTTCCAAAGGTGAGTTTTTATCTTTGAGAAACAGTTTCATTGACTCCTTTTGTTTCCTTCCATGATTTCTCTTTAAAAAAAGAGAAAAGAAGAAAAAAAGGAATAAAATCCCCAAAAAAGAAAGAAACATTCTTGCAACTGTATTAGCAAGTTGCTCATTTTTGTGATACGATGCCAGATATATTAAACCCAACAGGTTAATCATATATCAGTGTGAAACTATGGAGGCACTGAGCGTATGTTATAGATAAAACAAATCAGCCCTACTGAAAAGCTATTTAGTATAAAAACCTGTACTAAACAGTTGGAAAAAAACACCCACAAAAAATACAAAGAAGAAGAAGAAGTCAAAAGAAGACGCATGATTTTGGTGGTTCATTAACCACAGCTCTTTGGTAACCTAACAATGACAGGTACCCTGAAAGGTTGGCAGCTTATACTGAGGGGAACATCCTCTCCTCCTCATCCTCATGCCATCTCCCAGAGCTACAGCGGAGTAGATGAACAAATCGTCAAGAGGGATCTCGCTTCGGATTCTTACGACTCGGAATATTGGGGATCTGTCAGTTACTTTGATGATGACTTACAATGCCACCCAGAATGTGTGGATGGTTGCTATGGCACCGGGGCTAACGAGTGCTACAGATGCAAACACTTTGTGGACAGAGACACTATGTAAGTGAAAATGGCATTTTTTATTCTTCTTTCTTTCTTTTGAAAATCAGAGAATTATCAACAAAAAGGTCATAGAGGGGGAGAAAATAAATTGTACAATATGCCCACAAAGTCTCACGTACATAACTTGAAATATGCTTAAAATTTCCCCCTTATTTTTGTTCCATTGGTTGTTATGCTCTAGTTTACTATAGGAGTTAAGTTAAGAATATTTCAATCATATTTTTCTGAAGCAATGTGGAGGTAAACAAACATTAGGTTATACTATACTACTAATACTATTGAAATATTTTGCAACCTGTATTTAAACCTTCGTTTGAGTGTCTTTGGCATATGAAGGTTTGTAAAATAATGTTTTGGGTCTTAGCATTCTCCCCCTATTCTTTTCTGGGGAGGTCCAAGGTTATTTGAGGTCAACAGAGGCTGAAGTTTGAAAACCTTTGAAATACAATCACTTCAAAATCAAACCTTGGATGAACTGCATTCGTAGCACGTGGATGTACTCAGTAAATTCAAGAATCCAATGGTGTTTGCAGGGTCAAAGGTTACAGTTTAAAAATCTTGTAAACACGACAGCTCAAAAAGCAAAGTTCGGATTTACTTCATATTTGGTACTTGGATCCACGTAATAGAGTACAAAATCCCTGTTGTTTCCTGCAGAGGTCAAATGCCATTTGAGGTAGACAGAGGTCAAAGTCTGAAAACCTTTTCTAACCGGATGACTCTAAACGTGAAGGTTGGATGAACTGCATACTTGGTATATAGGGCTCCACAGTAATGAGAAAAGGACTTGTATTGTTTCTTTAGAAGTCAAAGGTCATTTGAGCTCAGCAGAGGTTAATGCATGAAAAGCATGAGATCCATCTTAAAGATTGCAAGAGCCCTAAATACTAACAGCTGGGCTGTGTAATTCAGTTGTGCCTTTGGTACAATGTTTAGTATAATTTAATCCTGTTTGGAACTTTAATCCTGATGTAAGTTTTACAAAAAAACTTTTTAAGAGATTTTCATGCATCAAAACATAATATTAAGTGATTAACCTATGTGCAGTTACTACTATTACTTGAGAGATTTCCTTAACAATAGAACCACAGTGATTGCTCCTATTGAATGGTGATTATCTGAGTGACTCCAGACTACACTTCAAGAGCTTTGGTCTAGAACTGAGGTCAGAGAGTTTATTGATTTAACTGGTTCCATGACAATGAAGTGCCATACTAATGGAGCAACCACTTCAGATAATTGATATGAATTTACCTGACTGCAGATAGAACCAGAAAACAGATAGAACCAGATAGAACCAGTATGTTCACTTTAAATTAAAAACTTGCCTGAGAAGACGCAAGTAGTTTTACTAACAAAGGCTTTGGAATTTACTCTGCCATGGTTTGCGTGGTCAAGCTGGGCATAACTCTCTCTCTCCCCATGGCTAAAACTCTCTCCTCGTGATGATGCAGTTATGTGTTCCCTTCGCAAATTGTTTTCTTTAAGTTTTGGATTCTAGTTTCTTCCAACAATAAAAAAAAAAAGGTTCTTTTGGAAGGAAACATAAAGTGTTGAAAGGAAGCACAAAGCCTCTTGGCTAATTTCTGGTGCTTGACTATTTTGCGAATTAGTTGGGGGCTTCATAAGCACCTCTATCATATTATGTAAGCTGATCATTGGGCTTCATGGTCCTTATACCCGGATGGCCATCTCGTCTTCAGCTCAAAGAATCTGCCAGAGAGATTGGGTCTATGGGAGAGGAGGTCTATTGACCCTCACAGATCCCACGTTCTATCAGCCTGATTTTAAATATGTTGAGTGTGGGGTCTGTAACTATAATCTTTGGTATTCCATTCCATGTTTTCTAAACTCTAAAATATGAGTTCCTCTTCATTTCTAATCAGACTGTTGGTGGTCTCATCTTTTTAGAAAAGGTTTGACTATCGCTCATAATTTCAACAAAGTCATCAATTTTGATATCTATCCTTTCCTGTGTTTTTGTTATAAAACTTACATAAGGTCCTCGTGCATGTGGCGTTGCTCTATTGCCATCAATCTTAATTTTTTCTTTCCTCATAGGATTTGCTTTCCATTCCTTTGGTATTAGTCTCGTCATTCTTCGTTGTACTCCTTCTAAATAAGCTGACATTAATTATTATGTAAGAAACTTGCACCACATTTTATAATCAGAATCACCGAAACGAGAGGTACGTCTCCAATTGTATACTTACAATGATAGATGGGCCAATGTACCCCTTGTACAGTAACATACTGTGAAGAGTTTTCTTAACTGTGTAAGTACCATTACACTCTATGATATTTGTAAAATTACATTCTTGTCCTTGTTTTTCTAAGTACATAATACATGACATCGATATACTCTGTCCATCTCCTTCCCAGGGATTGCGTGGCAAAGTGTGGCGACGGCTTTTACGATCCATTCCAACCCAACAGAAGATGCAGGCGATGCGATGCATCTTGCAAGACCTGCTTTGGCCACCAACCTGAGGAGTGTACATCATGCTCTGGCAATAAAGCTCTGAATCCAGATGGGACTTGTGGAACAGATTGTGGAGAATATTACTATAAAGGTAGGTGGCTTGCCTTACAACACGGCACACAGAGTAATGGTTACGTTCGAGAGGGGGTAGAAAACAACAAACACAGGGTCTGTTCGGATCAGTTTCCTTGATCAAGGAATGGGGAAGCTTGACACCAGTAATAATCAGCCTGGTTGACTTCAATACCAAACTTACCATTTGCTAACTTTGCTTCTAGTACTACACTCTACTTTCCACTTCATCATAATATACACGGCACAGATCATAACAGACTTGTTTGTGTTTTATAAATCTTGTGGAATTTCAATATTTTTGGGCTTCATTTTAACAATTGTTTTTGACATTTGCCTTAAGATGTCTCTATCGTGTTCGTACTTGACGAAGAAATTAACCGTGTGTATGACTCGTGGTCATAAATGTTTGTCATATCTGTGGAATGTGTTGTACTGCATGAACACTGTTGTGCTGTAATCAGATTTAATGGCTGTCAACAATGTACCCTCTTCCATGGACTAACAAAAGAAAAAAAAAGGAAACGAACATAGGAAAAGACTAACTAAAAAAAAAAATGGAGAGGAAATGAAAAGACTGATGTGGGTAAGAAAACTAAGAGAGAATAAGCAATTGGAGGTTGATAAAAAGGAAATGAGACCAACAAGAACAAAGGTGATTAGAAAGGAAAAGAATAATTAGTGTACAGGATAAGTCATGCACCAAACAAGAGGGAGGTAAAATGGAGGGGGTGGTGACACAAATGCTGGGTGGAAGGAACAGGTGGGTTTAGCCATTCCAATCTCGGATGTTGAGACCATTAAAACTCGGCTGATTACCTGATATCAATCACACTTTACGAGACGCCCAGTTGTGCTCTTATTTCCTCCAGATGGGAACGAGTGCAAGAAGTGCCCACCCTCCTGCGTGCATTGCACCGGTACTACTTGCGATCGCTGCGGCGAGGGTACCTTCCTGAAAGGAGGATCCTGCGTCGATAAATGCGAGGGAAAGGAGTACATCGATGAACGAACCCGAAGTTGCCAGAACTGCCATGGATCCTGCCAGACCTGCTTCGGCCCCGAGAGTTCCGACTGCATGACCTGTCTGTCTGGGTCATTTTTCAAGAACGGAAAGTGCGTCGAGGATGGCGGCGATGCGGAATGTGGAGGGTCTTTCTACCTCGATGAAAGCGACGGTTACGCAATCTGCTTGCCGTAAGTTAGAGGGATCCCTGACCGTACTTTTCTGTTTCTCAGGGACACTGCCGTTAGAAGAATGTGTTTTAAATTAAAACACTTGTAGAACTAAACGGATATGAGGATATTTTGCCAATGTTTTGAAATACTGTGCACAAGTGTGACTTTTATGTGGGGTTGTGTCTGCATATTTTTTATTTTTTTTAGATTCAGCACTCAAAAGGAGTCTGGGGAAAATTGAATCAACATTTCTCGTTACTTCTTGCTTGCTTAGAGGCTCGTTCTCAGAACAAAATGAGTCAATATTGTCAATTTCTGCTGCCCTGTCACTTTTTACTTATCTGTCATGTGTAAGCTAACGTTGAAGTTAAACCCCATAGAGATAGTAATACAAATGTTTAAAAATCGAAACAGAACATTTGTCAAGAGAGCAATGTGGTCTAGCCATTATCAAAGGCCAAAGGACGATTGATCTTATGATGGCCGGATTGGGTCCTGGACGGATCGTCGTATCCTAAGGCAAGACCCTCAATCCAAATCACCTCTCTTCACCCAGGTGTTGAAATGGGGACCTATGGGGTAACTTGTTAATATGTATGACTGTACTCTATGGAATGTCCAGCAGGTTATAGGCTAGAGTGTCGCTGGTGTGGGTGTGCATACTTGGAGTGTGTGGGCATGACGAATACTAGTGACCAGAAATTAACTGTTGTAAAGTCTTGCAAAGTCATGACTATATCTTGAGATGCTGTACTATCTTGTTGTACTATCTTGTTGTACTATCTTGTTGTACTATCTTGTTGTACTATCTTGTTGTACTATCTTGTTGTACTATCTTGTACTATGCTCAAAATGGCTCGTAATGGAAGGTTCATTTTGTGAAGATATCTAGGACGATGTTCTTGTTTGACCAATGGGGTTATTTTTTGGGGGGCAGGAGGGGAGAGGGGGGGCGGAATCTTTGGTCAAATTACTGCATATTAGTATAAACTAAAATAAACAATGCTGTTCTGAAGCATAGGTCTGTATGTTCTTTACAATTTGGTCCTTTTTCTTGCAGCTGTCATGCATCATGTAGGACATGTAACGGTGGAGGGCCTGCCGACTGTATCGAATGTGAAGATTATTACCTATCTTATAAAGGTTCCTGTTTGATCTTCTGTGACGATGGTAAGTTCAGCAAGGATGTCATTAAAGAC